>JAMDHS010000021.1:0-269882 GCA_029717555.1 Peribolospora baueri
TGATCGTTGTGCTTACATGAGCTCGAAGAGATGGAAAGCCCACTCACTGGAGAGAAGCGCTTCTCGTGCCTGCTTGTTCCTTAGAGCGACCTTATGGACGTTTTCTGCGTGCAATTTCTGTTGAAGAGGTCAGCGCGATGAAACGTGCTGCATCTCGACGCCATATAAGAAGAGACAAGGCGACCAGACGCTTACGTCTGCGACCGGCGTGAAAGAAAAAAAAGACAAACCAGAGCAAGTCAGAGTGGAGCCCTTGCCTTGAAAGGCCAGCTGGTCGCACTCACAGTTTTGCTTGAAGCACTCCTGAGAACAGAAGAACGAGTCCTTCACGTCGAGCCTGCAGCGACGAGTAGCGTGGCAGAGGGCAGACCTGATGAGCAGGTCTGCACGTCAAGAGGATGAGGTCCGAAGCGCTCGACGAAGCGCTACCTTTCGCGGCTATTGGAACCCGCTCACTCTTTGCACTTGGGACACTCCAGCCTCGTCGCCGGCTTCCCGCATCCTTCACTCTTACATATCCGCTCAGCGGGAGTCGCAGGAGTTTTGACCTCGGGGACGGTTGAAGATGATTCGCTGGGTGTCGTCATTTCTGCCAACGACGACGGCTACTGGACGGGGAATGGAATGGACGATCGATGTACTTGTTGCGAGAGCTCGATGGGCAAGAAGAAAACAGCTGACCGCAGCCGAGTAGCCGAACAGCCGAACAGCCCACCGAACGCAACTCGATGTCGTTGCCAAGACGCTTCGACCGGCGAAATGGCTACCACTTTGGCGTCCCTGGCTCTGCCAGATGTCTCTCTTGCCTCGATGACTTTTTGTCTCGGTAGCTTCTCAAGAAGCATTATGCAGAGGTGTACGCCTTGGAAGTGCAGGTAAGCTCGTCTTATGTGTGTTCCCCACGCCGGCCTTAACGTGTTCATTCTGACATATGCTTCCTGGGCTTCTCGTTTGCAGGCCCGCTTTGGAGACGGCTCTATGCCTTTTTTCTATGACGAGGCGGACAGAGCACACACCGTTTGTCTGTCCTCTTGCCGGCTGTTCTGTTGCGTCGACAACCGTGCTATATTTCTCCACCACGTCAGCCAACATCGACTATCGACAATGACGACAGAAAGGTTCCCAACCGATTGTCCACGGCCGCACCAGTGTCTCCCATCTCCCACGGCTGCTTCTTTGGCCGTCCATCTGCCGCCTGTGGCTTCTTCACAAGGTCAGTTGGACGACATGAGGATTTCGTCATCACCAGGGCCATCATTGGATTCCTTTTCCTTGGCCTCGGCCGCCCTGTCGCCTGCCGGCCGTCGGTGAGTTGGCGGACAATTTCAAAGGTGAAAGCGGAAGAATATGAGGGCGGTCGATGAGGACTGAGGGGACTGCGCGTTCACTTGCGACTGCGGTCCACATGGGACGTGCAATCGTGGAAACGAAGCGCCGACGCAATCAACGCGTAGTACCGAAACGTTACCGAGCTCCTGGGCTCGAGAATGATGCCGCCTCGCTTACAGCTTTCGCCTTCTTGTCACTTTCTTGCCTCCCTCCGGCGTCTCATACATTCCAATGGCCACGGGCTTGGAATTGCATATCAGGCGGCCTGCGCTTTATATACACATTCAGGCAAGCAAGATAAAGACCAAGAGAATCCAACGGCGTGACGAGAGGCTGGCGTTCCTTTCATAAAGGCTAGATACGGGGGCGATGGACAATTAGAATGATTACAAAAATGTGTGTACGCGGCCAGAGATGGTATCAATGCGAATCGAATGGATAATGACAAGAGGTGAGCAAGGAACCGGACGGCGATGCAGAAGGTTCAAGTTGTGGTCGTGATCGAGGCGTCAGACAAGGCCGTTATACATCTGCCACGGCCAGCCGCCCGCGTTCGCGTCCAGCGCGCCGAGCAGAGGCACGTTGTGAAGGCGAGGAGCCCCCGGATGAGCGGGAACGTCTTCGCGTGCTGCTACGGAGATATCCACTCCGCCGCTTTGCGTTGCAGCGTTCCCCATCCCTGCGATGGCGGCGGACGCGGCGGCAAAATCCTCGGGCGTGTGCTGGAAGAGCGACGATGGATGATGCTCGTGCTGCTCGCGTGCGTGCTGCCGTCGCGGTTGCTGCTGCTGCTGCTGGAAGAGCGATGACGGATGGTGCTCGTGCTGTTGCTGCTGCTGATGGAAGAGCGATGACGGCTGCTCTTGTGTAAGCTGCCGACGCTGCTGATGGTGATGCTGGTGCTGGAACTGCTCCGAGTCGGCACCTTGGACGGGAGGATAGAAGGCGAACGGAGCGGCTTGTTGGGTGGCGGCTTGGTCACAAGGCATCGTGGTCAGGCCGAGCGCGCCCCCGTTCGGGATCTCCGGAGTCGAGGTGCTCTGTCTACGACCTTGAGATCCTACGCCATGGAAGCTGGCTGAGCGCAGAGGAGGAGGAGGCTGACTCAATGACGAAGCATCGACTCCCATGGCCTGGGCAAAACCTCTCTTCTTGCTCTTGGACTGTGGAGGGCTCAGGTCGCTGTCGTAGCCTTCCAGAGTGTTCCCGCTGCACACCGTAAGCGTGATGGGCCATCCGCTCTCCTCGCCCTCGCCGAGCTCGTCCGGCGCCTTGTATCGTCCTTGCTGACGAAGACGTTCCTCTTCCCGCGCCACGCGGTAGATGTCCTTGAGAAGTCCAACTCTGCTTGATGGGATGAAGGCCGCCACTTCGGCAGTAGCCAGTTCAAGACGGGCGATTTGGACGCGGGGAGAGCGGAGGATGGTCATCAACAGGTTAATGCGTTCTGGTGCACGGAAAAGAAGAGCAAAGTTTCAGCTTTCTTGTACATCCGCTAGGGCAACGAATCCGTCTCAAAGAGCCAACGGCAACGGATTCGCTCACCTGGTTTCATCAAATGGTCCGGCTCCTTGTGTCGCACGTCCTTGGGCCACCATTCAGGCTTTCCCTCCTCACCCCGGTTGTAAGGGCACCTGGTCTGCTTCTTGGGCTCGATGACCTTGATCCACGCCTTGGCCACGATCTTGCAGCACAGCTGCTGCAATTGTTTGAACTTGGTTTCGAGGAACGCTGTGCTCTCCGCGGGAGACGCGAGGGTCACCGTGGCCGGCAGAGGGACAGGGGAATCGACGACAGTGGGAGAGGGCGTGGGAAGGGAGACGGAGTGGGGAGGAAGAGAGATAGGTGAAGGAAGAGATGACGAGCCCATCGAAAGGGGAGCTGAGAACAGTGGCTTGCCGCCGAAAGGGTCGTCGGGCCCGCCGATCCCAAAACCGCTGAAACGGTCGCTCAAGCCGGTCGTGGGCAGGCCGGTCGTGGGCAGGCCGGTCGCCTGGCAGGCGAATCCGTCCACATCGCGGAAGGGTGTGCCGAGCACGGACGCGTCGCTTGTGCCCGCCGTGGTGGCCGTATCGAGCGGCGGCAAGCCGCCGCCGTCGCCGCCACGCTGGTTATGGTAGAGTGCATTGGCGACGTTTGGATCGATGGGAGTTATCCCAGCGGCCTTTCTACGGTGCGCGAGTTTGCGACCGTTGGCCTTGCTGGTGACCTTGGTCGAGGACGGACGACGTTGGGATGAGACCGAAGCGGAAGACGAGGAAGTACTGCGCTTCGAGGGAGGCGCAGAAACTCCGCCGAACGGACCATCGAACGTGTCGGCACGCACGATCTGCTCGTCGTCGATGGCAGACACGGCGTCATCGTCGTCGTCGAGATCGGGATCGTCAGCGGCCGGGTCTGCGTCGCCGTCTTCGAGCGCCTTGCGAAGCGCAGCGTCAGTGTTGCCGGCCTTCTTCTCCCTGTCTCTTCTCACCACCTCACGCGCCTGCTCGGTTGTGTGGTGATCGAACCACTCGCCGAGAACGCTTTGCAGGGCATCAGATGCATACGTCTCCACCTCTCCGCGGGCGCTGACCCAGAGGATGGCAAAGTGGGAGCCGTTGATGTAAGCGGCCTTGCCGAGTGCTCGGAGGATCTGATCACGCTTGTTCTTGAAATGACGATGCTGTCGCGACGGGGACGAGTACGGCTCTATCCGTACGGGGATACGAGGCATGATGGAGAGGTCGACCGTCGCAGACGGTGAATGTATGCGAGTCTGAGACTGACGGGTGGGGCACAGGTGGAAAGCAGGGTGGGAGAGACTGTAGACCGTGGCTCGGACGGCGCGCTCGTCGGTACGTCGATGAGGAAGGATATGGCGTGGTCCGATGGACGAGATGTCTCTCCTGTAGCACCGTGAAGGACAAAGAGGGTTCAGAAGATGGACGGCAACGCTCGTTCGAGGCACGGTGGACGAGAGGGACTGTTTCGTCCCGCACCTGAGGGCAGCTGGCGAAAGGACGAGGTAACACGAAAGAGGAGACGATAGGTCGACGAGAACGAGGCGGACTTGACGGCTGACGATGGCGTGCCGGACGGTGCACAGCGTGTGGGTGGGTGATAGGTGGATGGTATCGAAGGACTGCCGTAGAATGCCTGCGAGGCGGAGAAGAGAGAAAGGACACGAGTGATGGGTCAGGGCGATTGAAGGTGGAGGGACCGTCGGATGAGCGATCGTCGGATGAGAGCGTCGGCCGGGGAGAGATGAACGATGGGCGAGGGAGAGGTGAATGAGATGGGAGAGGAAGGGTGAGCGCCTGGTTAAGAGAGATGCGACGAGGTCGACCTGTGGGATGGGTCGTCGCGTTCCCTTCCGAATTCCTGGCCTCGACGTGTTGGGCCGACCAAGGAGGCATGTCAGCAGGCTCGTCGAGCTGGATCGAAAGCGCGCGTTTTGGAAGTTGAACGGGAGCGAGCGCGAAGAAAGTGGCGGTGGAGGAGAGAATGTCGACGACCGATCGACATTGGCCCGCGGAACGAAACGCTGTATGATGACCCGAGGGGTGATCGAACGGGTGGGGGGAATGGTGCGGGGCAACGAAAGAGAGAAGGCCGAGGGCTGTGCTGTGCGGCGGTCGTGCCAGTTCGCTGGTGGGCGTGCAATCCAGCCATCCTGGATATGATATGTCTATCGCCATCGGCTCGTATGTCGATCCCGTGCCAGCCGACGAGCGTGATCAGCGCTGGAGATGGAATGAAGATGAGACAGCCGCCGGCAGCCAGGTGAGTACGTAAGCCGGTCGGTCGGGTTAGCCAGCCAGCCTGATGATGATGACAAGAGGAGGCCGGCCTGCGGGGTCGGGGGGTCGCTGGATGCGATCCAGTGCGGCGACGAGATTGATTGATTGATTGATTGATTGCAGTTCTCCGACAGTTCTCCGAGTCGGCCTCGATGCATGCGCCGTTGGTCGGGATGCGAGCGACCAACAGACGCAAGGAGGGCAGCCCGGTCGGATCTGCTGGAGCGAGCAGAGGCTCAGGCTCGCCATGGCCATCGTCGTCTGTCCGTCCGCCGTCGCGTCAAGGCGGGTCCACCGACAAGCCGACAAGCGGAGGAACGAGCGGCGGGCTCGCCAAGCAAGGGTGAAAGCGGCATGAGGACGTTGGGCCGGCATCCGCATCGGCATTGTCGTCGTCGTCGTCGTCGACGTCGACATCCTTTCCGGTCGCCTGACTTGTCTCCACGTCCCCTCTCGTTCCAATACTTGCTCCCGTCCAGGGGCGGCGACGCGTATAACGACGACGGCCAAAGCTGGCCGCGGCCCGTCGCCGTCCCATCCGCTTGGACACCTCAAGTCCTGCAACGACGCACAGTTGCCCGCTCTCCCCGGGAAAGGTGCAGCGGAACGAGTTCGCTTGGCCTTGCTCGGAACGGAGGTCGCTTGTTGTTGCTTGGACTCAGCTCCATCGTCCTCGCTCTTACCCGATAAACGCGGCCATCGAGCGGCCGGCCTTCTCTCGATCGGCAGGCTGCCGCAGCCCGTGATCGACGTCAAGGTCACCTTCCCCAACACCACCCGTCCCGGCCAGCCCCGGAGCGAAGATCGACGCCTGCCCACCACATTACGAACCCTGCCACGACCGCGCACGGATAGAAGCAGGAATGGGAAGGTGCGACGAGCGACGAAGACGGCGCACCGAAAGGGGCCCAGTCGATGTCCGTTAGCACCGCTCTGTATCTCCATGGAGGCTGAGGAGCGCTCACTCCTTACGCTTTCTCCCTGACAAACTGAGAACTAATGAATCCCATTTTGCTAGCCGTATTGACCTAATCGCAGATGTCGCCCGATCATCCCCAGGATAGGGTTCAATTCCGAACGATAATGACCTCCGTTCAGCGGCCCATTGATCGTGTTCATTTGATAACCGCAGCATCCCATTACACGAACTGTCCATCGCTCAATCATCGCAAAAGGAGGCTCTCTCCCGGGATAGACAGCTGACGTGGCTGACGGAGTCTTCCGGAGCTGGCTGCTCGCATCTTCATCGATTCTGTCACTGAGTCCAGATTTTCCCTTCTCTCATAGTGAGCGCTCCCTGCGTAACCGCCAAATCGAATGAACGCCGAGCACGACTTCTTTAAGTGCCTCGATGAGCACAAGTTCAACGCGGACGATGCGTAGTGATCGTGGCTGCCTCGTTGCAATCCATAGTTATCCTCCCTAGCCGCGCAGTCGAGTCGAGCAAATCTGTTCCCCATCTCTCAGATACGACCTCGCGACTGCACTCATCCCTCGGAGCGGCGTGGAGCAAACAACATTTCTCTTAGAAGCTCAACCCACGAGTCAGGCGGTCGCTAGCTCGAACGTGCATCACGGACTCGCCGGCCCGTCCGTCAACGTCCCTGGGGCGCCAAGGTTTTCTCTCCAGCGGCCGGCGCGTCCACCCGATTGTCACAGACAGTGAGGGCACGCGGTACGTGCCCGCAAGTACTGCACGGAGGAGATACGAGGGCGATGATGGAGGAGTTTCGCGCCTTATGGCTCACCCACCTTTCCGTTCTTAACCTTCTGGTATGAGCGTGGGTGAGAGAACAGGCATGATTGGCGTTTCGGTTTGCTTAGTACTCGTGACTGAGGACATGGCGGAAATTTGGAACAGAGCGTTTGGAGGGCCCGCGCTCACTTGGCATGGCCGCCTGTCCCGTCTTTCCTATCGTACTCTGGGAGGTCACTTCAGACAGGTCATCTCTGGGGAGAAAGAGATGCACGTTCTGTAGCAGTTCTCCCTCTGCAGATGGACAGCATATTTAATCAGCTCATCCACTTTTCAATGAGGGGAAAAGCGAGATGTGCAAACCCGAGGTTCAGTTTATATGAATAGCCTTCCCCAAGTGAAACTCAAAAAGGTTGGAGGGTAGAGGTGCAGGGGAAGGATGGTTGGAAGGTAGAGGTGGACGTTAAGGACAGTTCGAATAAGGACCTGGCTGACGGCTCATGCCATCGACGCTACCCATTCCGCCCCAGGCGCCGTGTGGGTCCACCTAGAGCTTGTACTGCGTCTTGGGGTACTTGGTCTCGCTCGTGGCCGCGTCGTCGCAGAAGAAATATGTGTCCCCAGGCTGAGCGGGACGGACACGGCTAGCGGGAAGGCCTTTCTCGGGCTCGTCGAGCACGGTGTGCAGGGTGTCCTTCTTTCCCTCTCCCGTGGCAACAAAGGCTATGCGATGGGCGTGGTTCAGGACGGGGTAGGTGAAAGTGACGCGCTTCGGCGGCGGCTTGGGGCTGTCCGTCACGGGCGCCACCCATCTGTCCTCCTCCGTAAGCACTTCGTGTCCCGGAAAGAGCGAGCAGGTGTGTCCATCGGGGCCGATGCCAAGCAGGATGAGGTCGAAGACCGGGTTACGCACGCTCTCCTTCTGCGCAAAGGCTTGGATGAGCTGCTTTTCGTACTCGTCTGCCACCTCCTCCGGGTCTTCCTCCTGCGTGTTGATCGTGTGGATCTGCGAACGCTTGAGCTCGGGCACTTTGCTGAAGAACTCATCGTTGCACAGTTTGTAGTTCGAGTCTGGGTGGTCAAGGGGGACGATGCGCTCGTCTGCGAAGAAGATATCCCTGTTTGGCGGGGCGAATTGGGGTCAGTGAGCGGTAGGTGCGAGGTGCTTCGTCTGCGAGCACGTGCGAGCGGAATATAGATCGGCGACCAAGACCTCGGCAGTACAAATCAAAGAAAAGGTCGATCGAAGGCGGAACTTTCCATCGCAGCCATCTGAGCCGCCATTCAGCGGCTGTCCTCTAACCCCATTCAACTGCCCGTGCCGATTCCCCTCTACAATCTCCTATCGACCTTTGGAGGGACATCGGTGGAAAAAACTTACCACTTGTCCCAACGCAAGCCGTCTTGCTCGCCTTTGCCGACGAGGTACTTTGCAAGAAGCTTGGGCAGCGATCCGCCAGAGATAGCTACGGTGAACTTATCCCTTCTGCCGATAGCCTCATTTTGAGCCTGCGAGCATGAAATGGAAAGGCACGCCACGTAGTGAAAAAGCAATGCGAAATAGGGGAAGTATGGGGTGTGAGGATCAAGGGCGTCATTGAGTACTGATCCGCGAGCGATCTGGCCGTTGTTGTCCTCCACAACGGCCTCGCCCATTCAGTCGTCGCGCCTCCATGCTCATCTCTCCGTCGCTCGTCGCATATTCATGACCTTGCCCTGGTGTCCCATCGTCCCTTGGATTATGCCTCTGCACTCATCGCATCCTGATGACCATTCCGTCTCTCGTCTCCACCTCCTTTCCTATTCCCTTCCCCCTCCTCCTCCACCAGCCCCGCTCGGTCCAGCCACGCACGCTCACCTTGACGACGAAATTGGCGAGAGCCTTGGACAAGGCATCCGAGTCGGGGAAGGAGAAAAGCACGGGCGGCCTAGGCTCGGTGCGCGGCTTGGAGTCGACAGGGACGGACATGGTGTGGACGAGGGTGTGGTCTTGCAACGGAGACAGGATCGGCTGGGTGCAGAACGTCGGAGTGCGCGTCCGACGTTAGGTGAGGGTGCGGAAGACGGTTGCTGCAACTGCAGCCGTGGTGACACTTGTTGTAGAGACGGAGGGTTGGATCAAGCGCCGAGGAAGGCGGAGCGACGAGGGTGAAGAAAGAGGACTGCTTGCTTGCTTGACAGGCGGATGGTGATGGCCGGGTGAGATGCACGCTTTCTTTGGTAGCCGCAACGTCGACTGTTCGATCGTGGGCGGACGAAACGCGATTCGCTGACAGACGCCGAGACGAAGGTCAAAGACGGGCAAAGACGAGATTGTAATCGGACTAAGGACGTGGTAAGCGCCGGTTTGTAATCCTCCTGCAGACACGCCACCCCTGGAATTAGAGCGACGTTTACAGCGGCCGTATTCAATTAGCGCACACGCGTTTACCAACCAGCCCGGCTGGCCCGATCGTCTTCTCCGCCACATGGGACCATGTCGCCTGACACCCGAGTCGAGTCGCTCCTCTCCGTGCCGAGTGCCGAGTGGGATCCCATTTACATCCTACTCGCTCTCCGTTCTCTCCCTTCCCTTACCATATATATGCCCCTGTCAACGCGCGCCCGACACCCGCACCCGGTGCGAACCCGCGTCCCGACCGGCGCTCGCGTGACCGCAGCGTATGCCTTGCGCGCTGACTCGTTGCCGCAGCAGCGCCGCTTCGGACCGCAAGGCCAGCCGATCAAATCGTGACGCCACGCTGGACGACGCTCCTTCTTGCCATCATCTTCCACACCAACGACAACCCACCGCCACACTCACACCTCCCTCACCGCCACCCACCAGCTCGTCACCCCATCCCTCGCCAAGCCACCCACTTGTATTCCTCGCCTCGTCCCTGCATACCTCCCCCAAGCCGCTCTCTACCCCATTCTCCTCGTTCGCCCCTTCACTTGGAAAGGAAAAGAAAAGAAAGGAAAAGAACATGTCGACCGACTGGGACAGCAAGACCGTCAGTGAGTGCCCCAGCCGCCGCTGTCCTTTCTGTCTTCTCTTCTTGTACCTCTTCCCTTCCTTGCGCCAAGCAGATCATCGACCATACATCAAATCCTGAATGGGCTGATCAAATCGCATTGTAAGGTCGGTGCCACTGACGTATTGCCACACGCATTCTCGTTCCCTTTTGGACTACGGCTCCTCTTTTGCCTCTCCATCTAGTTGGTGTGAGTGTTCTGTCCTCTTCCCTTTTTCCTCCAACAGGTCGATCAGACGCTTGCTTGTTTTCGACAACTGATTTCTGTTTGAACCAAATTCTCCTCGTCCGTCTTTGATCCATCCTCATGATGCACAACGATCCACTACAGACCAAGACCCGCGGTGGCCAGTCCCTAGGCCAAGGCGGAAGCTCCGCGTATGACACGGCCAAGAAGGTCGGTGCGATCAAGGAGAACGACCGCAAGGGTGAGTGCTGCGGCCAGTTGAATGCTCTCGTGGAGCTGTGACAGGAGACAAAAACGGCTTGGGAGGCCCAGGCTCGTTGGATGGGTCGTGCGGATTTGCTGATTCCTTTGCGTACTGATCCCCTTTCGACCTCCACAGCTGCTGCGGGTCAGAACAAGGCGAGCATTGCCGCTTTTCCTATGTTAGCGTGAAAGCCCTCTCACTGATTTTTGCTTCATTGTTCTGCTCCCTCGGTCCTCATCACATCTACAGAGCCACTCAGGCCCTGATCACCAGCGAATCGCCAAGCTTGACCGGGAGAACGAGGTGGCGCCGCCGCCCAAGGTCTCTGCGGACGTTGGAAAGGTACGTTCGGCCTCGAATTTTTATGATTTAGTCCGCCGTTTTCTGATTCTTTCGCCCTTGCACCATTGCAGACCATGATGAAAGCGCGTCAGGAGAAGGGCCTGACGCAGAAGGACCTTGGGACGCGCATCAACGAGAAGCCTCAGGTAGTGCGTATTATTGGTTTGCCTGCCTCGTCCTGCGCCTCACCCGTCTCTTCCCTTCTAATGTGATCTGCATCCTCTGGTGCTGACCCTACAGATCGGTGACTATGAGGCGGGCCGAGCCGTGCCAAACCCGCAGATCTTGGGCAAGCTCGAGCGGGCTTTGGGCGTCAAGCTCAGAGGTTCGTTTACGACCCAACGCTTTGCTCACAGTATTCACTCGGTCGCTGACGTTTACCACGTCCCTTCTGCACTTCTCCAGGCAGAGACATCGGTTTGCCACTGGGCGGACCCAAGAAGAAGTGATGGATAAGGAGTCTTATAGCAATTTGTCCTTGATACACTGCGGGTGGAACGAACGGGTGGCACCGATTCGTCTAGATAGATAGAAGCAATTGCATGCCCGGTTCAGCTCCTTTCTCCATCCGCTGGCTCCTTCGTGGTCCGTTCGTCTCCTCGATTGTTCTTTGTCTTTCTCTTAAAAGTCCTCGCTTCGACCGTCGGCCTTCCGCTGTAAACTATTCCCCGCCCCCAGCTTCCTTCACCCTCATCGAGCCCGCCCTCTGCTTTTTCGCTCCGGCTGGGGAAGTTGACTTCAAATTTGAAAATAATCGGTGCTGTGCGCTGCGCGGCACAGATTTTTTGGGCTACGAAAACAGACTGGTGGAGAGGGTGCTCACATGGACGATGGATAGCGGCACGGTAACGCTCAGCCATCTATTGAGCCGTCGTCAGATGGCACGCTCCCTTGCACTTGGGATCGCACCGCCCGTTCAACATGCCATCAATGCCGCCAACTCGTCCAAATCCTCCACCACCACGTCCACAAATGCCAATTTGCTCGCCGCCTCTCTGCCTCCGCCATCCCCTTCCGACGGTCTACCACATATGAACACGGTAGTCATACCATGCGATTTGGCCGCTTCGAGGTCATACAGATGTGCCGCTACCATGGCGCCTTGGGAGGGCTTTGCAGAGAGGCCTAGGAGGAAGAGGGAACGGAGATACATTACGGGAGAGGGCTTGAAGGTATTCAGCAGGTCGGCCTGCGACGCCATGGTCATGGGAGTGTGGTAAGATTAAAAGCAACCTTTGAATTTATACAAGGCAGATTTGAGCTCACCGTCAGAATGAAGTCCCAGGGAAGGTTTGCATGCTTGGCCTGAATAGGGGTCGTGTGGGGCGAGATGGAAGAAGGCGAAGCAGGGTATGAACGATTTTGTAATGTCACACCGCTGTTGTCCGGTGACTCACCATGTCCACCATGAGCTCGAGATTTCCGTTTGTCAACGCTCCCCTAACATATAAAGACAAGGGGATCGGTGATGACTCGCAGGCCCATGGCATCGCCAGCCGGCGTCGAGGCTCACTCACACCTTCATCGTAGACTTGAGCCTCTTCAAAGCCGGACATGAATCCTTCCAGCCATCCAGACGGTGCCAGGTCAGATTGAGCCTCTTCAGGTCCTCCTCATCCCACACGACCTTCAGAGGCCTCCACTCCTCTTCCTCTACCAGCCCTTTCAGGATGTCCAGATGCATCTCATCCACCGTAACATGCCTTTGACTTGCTTGGTCGCCACCATCGCGGACCTCCCCGCTGAGTTCTCGCGTACGCTGCAAGTAACCTTGTCTCCATGCAATGGCAAATGCATCAAAGTCAAGGGAGGAAAGCGAAGAAAGATGTGATCCGGAAGGGGTTGAAGAGGAAGAGAGGGCGGCAGAGCGAAGGGCGGAGGAGATGGTGCCCTTCCAGTCCACCACGGTACCAAACACGTCAAAAAAGAGCGTCGAGACGAATTCAAGGGGGTTCATTCCGTTCGTCTTCCTACGTCGCCTGCACGCCGATGTGAAAAGTCGAATACAGAGTCAAGGCGATGCCGGCAAGAGCGCGCTCGAGTCGGACGACGTAGCCGTGTGGCGCCCGATCGATCGACTGCAGCGTCGTGTGCTCGTCGTACCACGTTCCCGAGCCGGATCGCTCAGTTGGCGAATCACATAACGTATCACGTGCTAGGGAAGATGGCTGGGCTGGGCTCCTCCTGACGAGGTCTGGGCGAGCGGACGATCAACGATCAACGAACGACGAAGCCACCGACCGGCTGCCATGCGCTGCTGCCAGCGCCTTCGCGAATGGTGAGGGAAAGAGCATCGGCAGCCTACCACCAGCTGGCCTTGATGGACCCACTCGCCGCCAGCTTTTCTTCAACCCCATTCACGGCCCCTCTCAAGCACCTAGTGTCCTCGGCCGATCCACGCAGACCTGGACGCACGTATGGCCGACCACGCCTCCCGGGCCCCGTCGTCTTTTGTCGACTCACCGGCCTCTTCCACCCCACCATCACCAACGCGGGCGGCAGTCGTGCCCTCCGGCATGACCGTCACCGGTCCGACATCGCATGCACTTCGCGATGCGCCGTCTACCTACCTCTTCAACTCACCCGCAGAGCTCGTCCTGGAAAGGGACAGCGATGGATCGATCATGTTCTGTCGCAGAGTGCCCACGACACCCCGCCCTCCGCCGCCTGTCCCCCTCGCCTTTTTACGCCGGCTCATGTACGAGCACTCTAGGAGGAATCCAACGCCAGAGCAAGCTGCGAGGTTGCAGTGGGAGGAACAACAACAGCAGCAGCAACAGCAGCAGCAACAGCAGCAGCAACAGGTCATAGGACCAGCTCCCGAAGGTCCCGCCACCGTTCTAAACGAAGAGGGGTCTGATCGTCAGGGTCAGACGGCGGGAGTGAGATTAGGTGGACCAGACTCGCGAGCGAACAGCAACGACGACCCCACGGCAACCAGCAGCGCTTCCCCCACTTCCGTCACGCGTTCGGCCATTCACTCGAGAATGCCATCCTCCTCTTCTGCCTCCTACCTTGTGTCATCCCACGCTGCACCTTTTGGCTCCAACGTCTGGACACCCGGTCTGTCCTTCGACGGTCGCTTACCCGTAGCGCCAGCACCGTCCCCCGATTGGTTCCACAACCTTCCTCAGCCTGGCTACGGTCTTGATCTGGATGAGGAGCTTATGCCGCCGGACAACTTTAGCATGATCTCCACCTGGGTTTACCGGAGCAGCTTTCCGAAGAAAAAGCATTTCCCGTTCTTGAAGACACTGGGCCTGCGGAGCGTGCTGTGAGTGATCCTTGGCAGTTGTCGTCTCATGCGATACGGTGTCACTTATCGCTTGTCGGTCATTAGAACGCTGATCCTCGAAGAGTACCCGGACCCGAATACCAAGTTCCTCGACGAGAACGGCATCACATTTTTCCAGTTCGGTATTCCAGGCAACAAGGTGCGCGTCGCCGTTTTTTAATGAAACGCACCCCGCTCAGCCCCGTTCTGAACTTTATTTATTCTGATAACAGGAGCCTTTCGTGCAAAGTGAGTGGCCCTTCGGTGGCCAGAGAGCTCGATAGAGAGAGCTCACGTGCGTCATTCTTTCGGCTCCGCCCAGTCCCGGAAGACAAGATCACGGCCGCTCTGGTCACCATTCTCGACCGAAGGAATCACCCAATGCTGATACATTGCAACAAAGGAAAGGCAAGTCTTGCGGGCGTTTTGCTGCACGTGAAGAGTCCTCTCTTAAGCAAGCATCCCATCCTGTCGCTCACAGCATCGAACGGGCTGTCTCGTGGGCTGCCTTCGCAAGCTCCAACAGTGGTCCCTGACCGCCATTTTCGACGAGTACCGACGCTTCTCTCACCCCAAGTCCCGTTCCATGGATCAGCAGTTCATAGAGCTCTTCGACCCGCGCGCGGTCTGGCAAGACGTCGACAGGCGATGGCTGCCGAAGTGGGCCATGCTGGGAAGGGGAGCTGGCGAGGCGGATGATGGCGTGGGGCTTTGAGACGGTAATCAGATCAAGCACGAACGACGCCAAAGTAGATGCAGACGCAGGACGCCGGACGTATAGCTCATTCACCGATCGACCCCATATGTCAACATGTATCATTAGCGCACTCGTCTTCGCGCCCCGTACATACTTTACTGTCACCTCGCATAGTAATTGTCGATACCCCGACCGTTCCGTTGCAATCGCAGATTGTCCCCATCCTTTTTGGCGAACCGACGCTTGGCGTGAGCGGGCTCCTTGCTCACGCCACTGCTGAGCAGGCGTCGGCGAGGAATGGACGGTGCCAGCAAGGTATGACGTCTAGTGTATGCTGAGATTACTCTTGTCTTTGCGCCAGTAGTCACCCCTGCTCAGCGCCTTGCCGATGATGCGCAAGGCGTCTCGTACCTCCTGTGCGTGTGCAGATGCATCCAGACGTTTTTGATTGCGGTCAAGGAACGTGACAGATAAATTAAAAAGAGGCGAGGAGAGAGAGATCGCGCGCGTCAGGCTCGTCGCTGGACAAGAGAAAGGTCACCGAGGAAGACGGCCATGGCGTGAGACGACGCTCTTTGCAAAGCTGCATGCTCACCGTGCTGCATGGGTGCCAGCTCGTGCCGAACGCGCCGGCGGAGAGCACGACGAGGCTGGCCGAACCGAGCTCCACGTTGACGTCCTTCTGGGCACGACGACGCCAGACCCGTTCTTGCCGTGAGCACCTGTCATCAGGCGTCTCGATCAGATAAGATAGGATTCGGGCTTAGGCGTTCGTGTCAGTCGCTCGCAAGCTGCTTGAACGTCGCGGTCGCGGTCGCGAACCAAATACTTTGTTAATGTTCCTTGACGTGTGCCCGTCCCGGCGTTCTTCCACGGCTCTGCATCTGAATATGATGGCTGGGAAGGGTTGGGCAACACGGGCTGGGCCTTCAGGGACTTATAAGCCGTATCTGCTCTGCTCAAGATTCGCACCAGAAGGGAATCTTGCTCGCCGGACATTGGCTATTTGTTCCCATCTTTCCACTTCCTTCTCCTCCCGGGCAGCAGACTTACGTCACCATTCCATGCGACAAGGCAACACCCTACAACAACGGCATCGATCACTTGTCAAAGCGCTTTTTCACAAGCGCAGGCTCATTCGAACGACGACACGTGAATTATGGCATGGTTAAACGAGGCGGCGGAAGATGCGGGGGGCGGCGCAGTTGTCGACGCAGTGAAGGAGATGAACTGACGGTGGGCAAGATGACGACAGCACGGTAGAGGACACGAAAAAAAGAAAAGCAAAGAGGCAGAGATGTTGGACAGTCGGCAAACGGAGGGTACGGATGCTTGGAAAGACCCGGAACAAATACGTAGAGCACTCACAGCTATCATGGACGCACCCGCCCAGTTGAGCATGGAATGGACAGGCGGACAGATAAGGAAGGAGAAGGTGAGCACAAGGATAAGCACTTATTGTGAGAGGCATTCGTGTTCAAGATGCCCGATACTCGTGCCACGGTTCAGCAAGCATGCGACCGGACATATGGTTTCTGCTGGTACGAGAGCGTGTGCCCTTACCGAAGGCGGAGAGAGACGAAAGGAAAGGCATTCCGGCCCACCCTGCCGGATCCCACCTAACATGGCACACAGCACGCTAACCCGAGGCCGAAGAGACGCCCGAATACTCACAGTTCCTCAACGCAGTCCTCACCCTTGAAGCCACGACCCTCCTCAATACGCTTTTCGCATTCCTCGAAGTGGTGCTTGACGGAGGCGCAAGCCTTGGAGTTTTCGCATTCTTGGGTGGCAGTGGAAAAGGCCGTCGAGAGTGCAGCAGGGGCACAAACATTAAGGGAAAGAAGCGAAAGTATTTGAGCTGACGATAACTCCACGGCCGAGAAACGACGGTACGGTGGAAATTGCTGTCATCGGTTTCGCAAAGGACGTTGTGCTCGGTCGGACCACATGATCCGCAAAGCCCCCGTCCAGCGACTTTGTGACCAACACATATGACTAGTTGATACTCACCTTCCCTTATGGCGGGGGCGGGCTGATGCAGAAGACAAATAGCGCACGAAGAAGGAGGCGAAAGGGAAACAGATCAGGGCCGCGCTGAAGAGAGCAGGTCAGACAGCTGGAAGAGAAACCAGGACGGTCGACACTCACGTCCTCTGGCTCTTCCTCGCCCTCTTCCTCGCCCATCTCCTCCTCACTGCCCCCCAAATCGGCGCCCTTCTCTCCTCCGTTGCCGCCGCCGTCCGCACTCACTCTCTCCCACGATTCGCTGTCCTCCCCCTCCTTCTCATCGTCCGCGTGGGCAACGGGAAGAACATCGAAGACGAAAGTGGAGAAGGGGGCGAAAACGGAGTCAGTGTGCGTGACCACGTCACCGGCCGCGCTGTCACTGGAGCTGTTGCTGTGCATGGTGGATCGAGGTGGGAGGGAGGGAATGAGTGGGGTGAAGGTATGTCTGTGTTACGTAACGTGCTCCACGCCGCAGAAAGGTAGTATAAGCAGCGCTCTCATTCTGATGGGATCATGGTTACCGATGTCCACCATCCGCTGCGTATGGGCTCTCGCCGCTGAAGTCAGGCGTCGTGGCTGCAACGCGCCTTTCGCTCACCATTAGACCGGCTTGAATCGCAAGGGAAGGACGTCCGAGGTCGTCACCTGGTATCACGCAGGTCTCACAGGCTAAGGAGCCTATAGGCACCGCATTGGAGGCTGGCACTTCTTCCGCCGTTCTCTACGCTCGGGACATCCATGAAGAAACGCTGCTTCCTTCAGGCGATGAAGCTCGCCCGACCGCGCCGTCGTTGTCTATTCCAGCCGATCTAGAGCTAGATCTAGTCCTCTCTATCCGTCACAGCAGAAACCTAAGACGCTGCCTCCGGCTTCCAACTGGCGCCTGCTCTCCTCACCGACCTATAACATCACTCGTAGGCCTCCCGGATGTTCCGTGAAAGCAACAACTTCGCATGCTTAGGCTCCACAAATATCGCCTTGGCCTCCGCAAGGAGCTTTCCACTCTCGTCCTCGATAGTACCTCGGACAATGGCTTTGCGACCTTTTGTGCTGACGGGATAGGTTCGGATGACAAGGAATTGGTCGGCAAGGGTCGGGGCTGGTGGAGAATAGGAGGCAGAGAGAGGCACGCGGTCAATGAGCTGGCAGACGGCACACCCGGCTGCATTTGACTCGCTCACCTCGATAATCCATCTCGAGCCGAGCCGTTACTCCGACGTTCGAGGGAAGGTTGTAAAAGGCCTAACAGGAAGGAGACGAAAGGTCGCTCGACTTGAGCATAATCCTCCTCTTGCTGCCTTTAACCTGAGCTCTCTAAAGCCATGTAAACTTACCGTCCTAGCCAACGCCTCGTCGCACAGAGTGGCTAGTAAGCCGCCATGAACGATGCCGTCATGTCCACATAGACTCCTTCCCGCATGGATGATCAGCACGCTCTCCCCGGTCAGCCCCTCCTTCCCCGGTTGTCCGTTCTTGGTGAACACTAGTGGCGGCACAGCCAACTTGCCTGGGCCTCTCAGCGAACCTGCTGTAAGGCTGTGTTGGAGCTTGGATGGAGGGTAACGAAGGTAGGGCCGGGATTCTTTATAGGCCGGCACAGAAGACGAGGCGGAGAGGGGGTCCGTCAACGGGTTAGCTCCACGGGCCGCCACCGCTTGGGTGGGCGACTGGGAGGATTGGTCATCGGCAGAAGCTCCCACGGGCGCATCCAACTTCTCCGCCCTGAGCTTCTTCACGATCGGCAGCGCCTGCAGACGCTCCTCTATGACCTGTGTTTGCGCCCTTCCTTCCTCCGAATCTGCTGGGGGCGAGGGAGGTGCGGGGCGGGGGTAGACGAGCGTGTAGAGCGCTGGAGGGTAGGCTGTCCCTAACGCGTAGCCCCCTACAAGGCCAGAAGCTAGGAGAAGAAGTCTGGATAGAAGGCCGGTTCGAGGCGCTGGCGGTGGGGCTGCAGACGACGAGAGAGAACGGCCATTGTAGATTGACGAAGAGCACGGATGTACCGAGCCCGGCAGAAGCAATAATCGGCCGGCGCGCATACGTCGTCGCGCGAGCGAGGGCAGGAAAGCAGTGCAGGTCATCGCACAGCAAACTTCAGCGAAAGCGAAAGCGGTAGCGTCAAGCGAGAGAAAGAGAAGTGAAAGGTTGGGAAGCGAAGGGCGAGCTGCTCTCCAGAAGGGCGATAGGATGGAGGTGGACGAGGATCTTAGGAAGGCAACCTGCCTCCGGGTTCCGGCGTTCCAGATTCCCCGCTCCGGTGGTCACGTGCTGTTACTAAGCCTCAGACATCGGAGCGGGGGCAACGGATGACCCGAAGCACGGCATGAAGCCCGACGAGGTCGCAAGCGCGCCGGTGACTGGAGAGAAAGAATAGATATCGCAGTCTCAAGCTACTCAACCACACCCATCTGCCGAAACTTGCCCAGTTCGGGTTAGTCACCACCAGTTGGTGGTAACAAGTAACATCATAACAATTCCATTGACAATTCCATTGCGAAAGACGTTACGCAAGATTGCGAGGCGAGGAAAAACGAAGTAGGCAAGGGTGACAGAGAGAGTAGGAGAGGGGAGGGGAGGGGAGGGGAAACTTGATCAGAGGGCGCCGGAGAGGCTCATGGCTGAACCTGCCAGGCCCGTCCAAAATTGTCGACCAATATTCTAGATTAGATCTTCTCGAACGCCTGCACGAAGTCGTTCTTGATGTCCTCGATCCACTCGATGCCAATCGAGACACGGATGAGGTCGGGGGTGACGCCAGAAGCGAGCTTCTCCTCATCGGTGAGCTGCTCGTGGGTAGTGGTGAAGGGGTGGATGACGAGGCTCTTCGCGTCGCCCACGTTGGCAAGGTTGGAGCACAGCTTGAGGTTGTCGACAAGGGCCGACCCAGCCTTGGCATCGCCCTTGACGCCAAAGGAGAGCACGCCACCGAAGCCTCGCTTGAGGTACTTCTTCGCGAGCTCGTGGGAGGGGTGCGAAGGCAGGCCGGGGTACGACACCCACGCCACTTTCGGGTGCTTCTCCAGCCACTGCGCCAGAGCAAGAGCGTTCTCGACATGTCGCTGAACGCGAAGGGAGAGCGTCTCAACTGTTGTGATGAAGCAATAGGTAGCTGTTAAAACCGGATTTCCAAAGAAAAAAAAGCGGAACGGACGACTCACGGCCTTGGAGAAGGAGGAAAGAGGCGAAAGGGTTGATAGCCGGACCGAGGTCACGGAGGATGACCACACGCGTGTAGATGGCGAAAGTGATAGGCCCAAACGTATCCCAGAACTTGAGCCTGGACAAACGTGATCCAGAGTGCACGTTTTTGGGCAAGGATCGGTCAAAAGTTCATCATAGGCGTCTGTCAGCTCCTTCGCTGCTTTGGACGTAACCTTTCGAGATCAAGGAAGATACGCCCGTCAAAAATAATCAAAGTAACGCACCCGTGGTACCCCTCGCTGGGCTCGGTGAACTGGGGGAACTTCCCGCTCTTAGCCCAATCGAACTTGCCAGCGTCGACGATGACACCACCGATCGTCGTACCGTGACCTCCAATCCACTTGGTAGCCGAGTGAAGGACGATGTCTGCGCCGTGCTCGATAGGGCGAATGAGGTACCCGCCAGCACCAAAGCTGGCAACCGGAAACGGGCGAGCGAGGGAGGTCAGCAAAACGAAGGTGTACCGGCACGAAATCACCCTCTTGAAACCAAATTTGACAAGCTCCTGAGACCCACGTGTTGTCAACGATCAAAGGAATGCCATTGTCGTGTGCAACCTTCGCCAACGCTTCGAGATCGGGAACGTTGTAGCGCGGGTTTCCGATCGACTCGACGTACAAGGCCTTGGTGCGATCGTCAATGGCAGCAGCAAAATCGGCGGGAGCATCGCCCTTGACGAATTTCGTGGTGATGCCAAAACGAGGCAGGAGGACTTGAGGAGAGATTTCGAAGGGAAAAGGACGGAGTGTCGGTAAAGGTTTCCACCTCGTTCCCGCACTTCAATTTCAGCGCAGAAAGCAACCATGCTCACCCTTCAGCTGGTTGTAAGTACCACCGTAGAGGTACGAGGTGCTGACGATGTTATCACCCTGGCTCGCGAGGGCAAGGATTGACATGGCCTGGGCGCTCTGGCCAGAGGCCGCGGCCAGCGCGGCAGCGCCTCCTTCGAGAGCAGCGACACGCTGCTCGAAGACATCCGTGGTGGGGTTCATGATGCGCGAGTAGCTGTGACGTGAGACAGAACATACAATGGCTTTGTGAGCGCTCATGTCACATTATTGGTCCTCCAATGATACAGTCCGACACCATGCTCGCAAGAACTGGCATAACGCCTATCTGAGTTCGCGATCGACTTCGACCGGGCTCCCAAGCCACCGGGAGGAAGAATTAAAGCGTCGAAAGGGGCGATAAACTCACATGTTGCCAAACTTGCGCAGTCCGAAGAGATCAGCGCCGTGGGCCGAGTCATTGAAGACGAAAGAGCTGCCGATAAAAAAGCGAAAGGTGCAGCGCTATCGTGAGTCGACTTAGAGAAGAATGAGACGGTCAATCGACGGCGGCTCACGTAGAGGCAAAGATGGGCACGGCCCGAGCATTCGTGCCGGGGTCAGGGCTCTGGCCAGCATGGAGCTGTATGCGGAGACGAGTGATGGAAGGAAAAGTAAGTGTGGGCGCGTCCGAAGTGTACGTGAGAGCATAAATGTGCTCGCTCGCTCGCTCGCTCCTCTTCTCTTTCTCTCTGTCTCACCTGGAGGGTATCGAAGTGGGAACCCTGAGACATGGTTTCTACGAATGTCCTTTGGTAGTTGAGGGAATGAGAAGAACAGATGATAGTTGCCTAATGAGGTGTCGCCGGAAAGGGTCGTGGGTAAGGGAGGTGAGTAGTGACAGTGATGGTCGTGGACCAAGCAAGGCGATGGTGGTATGTGATGGCTTTTATTCTCTTTCCGCGCCTGTCTCGCCGCTTCGGACGTCCATCCATCATCCGCCGCTACTCCTCCGTCTCGTTCTCCGCTCCTCCGCCATCTCTCTCTCTTCGTCGCCGTCCTTTGGACAGAACGAAACGTTTTGCACAAACGCCATTGCGATGGCGTGCTCGCTGCGGCAACCGGTCGGATGGAGACCGGATCAGTTCTTCTGCGGGGCGCCCTCGATCACATTGCCGCAGCAGCCAGCGAACGGAACCAAGCGCAAGCTATGTCGTAAATAGCGCAATGTAGACAGACGTACTTGTCAGCCACGACGGCGCAGGGTTCCCTAACATCGAGCTTGAGCAGTGTTCGGCGATTGCGCAGAAAATGTCGAGCTCCGCATGTCTTTACACAGCCAGCCTTCCGATTCCAATGCGTTCCATGCGATCCACGGCAACCATCTAGAAGCCAGCCAAGAATCGGCCCAACAAGCCCACGAACTTGTCACCGGCATCCAGCATGGGCAAATGTCCGCTCCCTTCCACGGCCTCGAACGTCGCCTGGCCGCCCTCGGCACGGATCTGCTTGGCGAGCTTTCCGAGCGTCTCGGGCAATTTGCCATCCTTCTTGCCGGCGATGAGCATGACTTTCTTCTGCTTGAGCGCCGCGACGAGGCCGGCCGAGAGGAGGTCATAGTCCTGCAACGCTCTCGCCCCGCGCTCGAAGCCGTCTACCGAGGTATTCTCGATCATGTCCAGTACCACTTTGCCGCACTTGCCCTCAGCCCGGTAATCGCTTCCCTCTGGGAACCAGCGCGAGGCAGTCGCACGCGCCAGGGCGGGCATGCCATCCTTGCGAGCCAGCGCGATCCGCTCATCCCACGCCGCCTTGTTCGCAGCCGGAGACGCAGGCTGCGTGTCGCACGCGACCACAGCGTCGCACCGATCCGAGTGACGAAGACCGAAGGCGAGCGCCGTCGCCCCTCCCTGAGACACGCCCACGACGGCTTTGAGCTTCTTGACTCCGAGATGATCGAGGAGGATAGCGAGATCATCAGCGAGCTGAGCAATGGTGCAAGGCTCTGCAGGGATGGAAGAGCGACCGTGTCCGCGCTGGTCGTAGACGATCAGGTTGTACGACTCGCGCAGGGCCGCGAAGGTGGTACGCCAGAGGGAGAGGTCGGTGAGTAGGCTGTTCACAAACGCCAGCCAGGGTTTGTCCGCTCCCGCTACCGAGATCTGGGCATAGAGTGTTACATCGGCTTTGACGGAGCCCGGAGAAGGAACAGGGACGTAGACGGGGTTGACGGCCGGCTGAGGTAGGAACACCCTAGCTTTGTCGTCCACGTCAAGAGCGACGAGGAAGCGAGAGACCATGTTGTAGCATGCCACAGTGCTCGTCGCCTCCACCATCTGCTGCTCCACTCCTGCTCCCTCGTACCCAGCCCTCTTGGCGCTCGACCCGGCCCGCTGAAACTCTTGTTTGAGCTGGTCAAACACCGCATCGGGCACCTTGATCTCCTTCGTCATGGTATCTGCAAAGGCTAGCGCTGCTGACTGTAGCGGCGAGAGGGGCTCGGTGGACGCGGAGGAGAGCGGAGAGAGAGGGGTGCGGGTCACATCACCGATCACCGCCAGCTGGGGGACGGTGAGGCCACCGGCACGCCCGACGTGCTCGTGGTGCTCCCATTCAAAGGTCGCAGAGTTGTGTGCGGCCACGCGAAGGATCTGTCGGGGTTACCAGTGAAGGAACCAGTCAGACGAGCAGCCGGTCCGTCAGTACGCCCGCTACACGCAGCGCTCGACGATGAGAGACTTACCAGAAGCTCACGGAGGTCGTCAGTCAAAGAGGTCTTTGTGCGAATGGAGCCCAACAAGCTGTTCCACCCATCAGCGACGGAGGAGGCGTGGAGAAGGGTGCCGTCCAACGGGGTGATGTCCCTCCCGGAAGCGGCCCTACGCTCGCGGATCCTGTCAGCCACGGCGTCTTCTCCCTTGGGAGGGATGCGGTAGGGGAAACGGGGCATGTTGCGGGGGAGGTTGCGACGGAGCGTGGTGGGCAACTGGAGATGGAAGTGAGAGGTGACAGGGATGGAAGACAGCGCATCGGCGGGGTCGGTTGTTGCCCATCATCTCTAGAATGGTTCTCCCATGGGGAAATGGAGCAGTGCGCGTATACAAACCATGTACATGTACTCGCGTTGATACACTTGAGTGCCCCGATTGCGATCGCCCTAATCTCGGCAAGCACGATCAGCGCCAGGCTCGCCGCGTCGCGCGAATGTGTCCTTCCATCAGCCTTTCAAAGTCGTCACACACAGATCGTCACCCATTCTGCAGTCGATGGCTGACCCGTTGGAACAGGGAGAGCACGCGGTGGAGTGGAAGTGAGTCGCAAGGTAGAGCACCGCACTATCGCCGCCGGTCGCTGGTCCTGACGAAATCTCGATCTGTTTGCCGCTCCTCAGATATCACATGCGCTACGAATGTCAGGAGATCCTACCCTTTCTTTACCTCGGCCCCTCGGAAGCGGGCAAGTCTCTGCCCACTCTCCTTTCCTTAGGCATCACCTCGATCATTGTTCTCCGCTCCCCTTCCGAGTCCTTCTTCCTCAAACCCCGCTTTCCGGACCGCTTCGCCTACCTCGTCCTGGACGTGACCGACAATGAGAACGAGAACCTCATCAAGATTTACCCTCGCGCCAAGGAGTTCATATTTGAAACCATGCGTGCTCAGGGCAAGGTGCTGGTGCACTGCGTTGGAGGGATCAGCAGGGCACCCGCCCTCGTGACCATGTTCTTGATGGAGTACAAGGCGCTGAGCTGTGACGAGGCGTTTCACTACGTGCAATCGAGGCGGTATTGTGCGCACCTGAGCCCTGTGAGTGCCCACTTGTTTCTCCCTCCATGCTGCTAGGCATCTGTTCTAGATTGTGGAGCCTTGGTCTTCAATGTTGCTAACTAGTCTGCCCACACGTTTTGCTACTTTCAACGTAGGGATTTTCCATTCAGATGAGGGTGAGCGTACTGCGCCCTCTCTTTGCCTGACCTTACCGTAATGTCGCTCATCTGCCTGTGTCGGGTGAACTTCTGTCGCGTTTTCTAAAGGAGTTTGAGCCGATTTACAAGGCGGCTCAAACCATCGCTGGTCGTGCGGACTTGAATGCGCCGCCAGACGAGAGCAAAGCGAGGAGGAAACGAGAAATGGAAATAGACAGGTGAGAAAGTGGCGATGGTTGTCACCGATGGTCGTCGGTGCGCTTTCGGAGTCTTCATCTGACTTTCGGGCTCATGTTGCGCTTCTTTTGTCTGGCTATCCCCTCCAGTGATGGTGAGGGCGCACAAACTGAAGTCGCACGTCGAAGACATCTCCCTCCAGAATCCGCAATAGCCGCATCCATGTGAAATTGAGGTCCTCCCGTTCTTCGACCCCTTCTCTCCTTCACTTCATCGCGCAAAACTGTCTTGGTTCAAGGCGTTCTCCCGTCTTGCGAGTACACCATACATCTCTTGTTTCGTGGAGCCGGATTCTGCAAATCCCCACGGCATCAGAGGGTGCCGCCGACGATCAAAACGTCTGCATTGTTGTCCGCACCGCCAAACAAGTCGTCGTTCTGCTTCTTATTTCCTTCTCCGGGCTTATCCTACCCCAGTTCGCGCCCGCTCTCCCCGTCGTCCGCCCCCCCTTCTCACAGTCCAATCAGCTCTCCACCACTGTATAACTCCGGCACGATCCACCCTTCCGCGTTCAAGCTCCACATCGAGCGATGCACTTCTCCGAGGACCTTGTTCATCTTTGTCGACATACCCTGTTTTAGTACTTATCCAGCTTGCGCTCTGGCAAACTGAGTGATCGAACGCAATCCGTGTGCTTTCTCATACAAGGATGATTCGAAGCTCGCACGTGGAAGACTGATAAATGCCAGCCATCACGAGTGTAAGCATCCGGGGATCGGGAGAGGTCGGTCAAAAGCTCCACATCAACTCCTGCGACGTTCCTCTTCCTCTTCTCTCCGACTCGGCGTCGGTGCGCGTGCTTGGGTGCGCCTTGTCCTCTTCGTCTTCAAACGTCTCCCTGGCCGCCGACGATCGACGTCCAGCTCGAGACGTATCCCGCTACCGCAGATGTCATCGGGCTCCAAACCTCCCCCCTCTGGACCCTCTTGGTCCCTGACGAGCTCCCTGCAACGGTCCATCCGCCGCCTCTCTCACTTCCTCCATGTCCGGCTCACCCAGAATGTTCAACCCCGCCGCGCCGATGTTCAACTGATCGCCTTCGCTTTCTCCACCGGCATGATCGACGCTTTCACCTTTGCCGACATGCAAGTTTTTACGGCCAACATGACCGGCAACACTGTCTTCCTCGCTCTCGCGGCCGCCTCGGCAGGCGATCGGAACCTGGTCCACGCTGATAGGAGCATCTTGGCGTTGGCCTGCTTTTGGACGGGGGCGTTTGTGGGAGGACAGATCGGACATCGCGTGGGGCCAAGGAAGAGGTGGTGGTTGCTTCTCAGCTCCCTCATGCAGTCCTTGCTGCTCCTCGTCTCCGCCATCCTGCTCTACACCCGCGCCTCACGGCCATCAGCAGGCGAGAGCGACGAGTCGGGCATCCTGGGCTTGATCGTGCCCCTCGCGTTCTCCTTTGGCGCCCAAGCAGCTCTTGCCCGAGGACTCACCATCAACGAGATCCCCACCGTCGTCATCACGTCCGCCTTCGCTGACATTTTCGCCGACAAGAACCTTTTCCACGCTAATAATCTGGGAAGAAATCGAAGGATGGCGTTCGTCATCACCCTCTTCTTGGGAGCGTTCGTGGGCAGCTGGGTGCTCAAGGAGGTACACGGAAGCTTGGTGGTGCTTTTGGCGTTCGTGGTCAAGACGGTGGCCGCGACTAGCTTTTGGCTCAATCCTGGGGATGAACCATGAAGTACTTCGCCATCTACCCTCTCACCTCGTTCACTAGATTTTACTTTCTGTCCTATTGCTCCGGCAGACCTCTGGGCACCGTATTCGCTTGCGCCCAAACCTCTCGTCTCTCCAGGCCGGCGGTTTTTTTCTACACTAATCGGACCCCTCATATTCGAAAGGCGCTCAATATCATAGAACTGCATGCTCGATGACGAGGTGAAGTGCGACGCGTGGTTATTACACGAAGTATCGAGCTGATGAGTTTGCCGCGCAGCGTTGGCCACCGCGCCGGCCTTGAACCTCATGACCGGGTGCGTCTTTCTCTGTCCGCTGGCGCCAGGATGAGCCTGCAGAGAATGTCTCCAAGCTCGCTCACTGACCGGTCGACCATTGGTCCGCAGACACAAGGGCAACCCCTATGCAGCAGCTGTAAAGGACGAGTTAAACAAGATTGGGTTTCTGCGGGAGGTGTGGGCCAACGTACGTTCGGCCAGGGTGGTAACTTGGGTAAAGTTGGAGGTTTCCATTATGGCCATCCTCACGCCATCTTCGGAGAAATTCACCGTGGTCAGCATGCTCCGACAGGGCGTGGCCGATTTGTTGATGAGGCGGCGTGTCCGGTATCCAAAGTGGACATTCATCTCGGTCGCAAGGGGGCAAGCATTGAGCGATTTTTGGCCGAGGTGGCAATGATGGCCGAAAACAATGGATCACAAGTCCGTCCGCATAGTTCGTGACAGGCACGAGCGGGGGAAGAGCGCGGTGCGCAAGTTCATCAGTCACTCTCTCGAGGGACACACCTGGCTGGACCAAGCTCGGGATGAACGTCTTCTTCCCGTTTGAGCGATTCTGAGTGACGAATGCCAACTTCATTATAATTCCTCGAATCAGTGTCACGTTCGCCAAGATCGGTCTCGACTCTTGTTGGAAAGTGACGTACGGGGATGTGGGAGGGTTACGTGCCGGGAGCTTTCTAGCTTTGGCTCGAGGTTCACTCACGTATGAGGTTATGAACATCTCGTCATCCAAGATTCACCAGCGGTGTTGTGATCGCTTGGTCGTAGGCCGCGTAACTCTCGCGGGGGATAATGGCAATTCTCACGAATTTTTTTTCTCCGAGCGATGTGCAAGGCCTACGCGTCAGGTACGACGAGACGAGGCGGCAGAATCCTCGCTCCGTACTCTCTCGGCTCAGACAGCCCTGCTGAGCAGGACCCATTCCTTAAGACGATGCTGAACCCCGGCCATGGGTGGAAGGCGGAGCTGACAAATCAGTCTTTTAAGTTCTGTCATGACTTACACGCAATGTATGATGATCTTATCGGCGGTGCATCGAAAACTGCAGGAGCGGGGAGACCGTTGTGTGCAGCCTTCTGTGGGTGGGCAAAACGTTAGTTGACGTTACAGGTTACGCGGATTGAAGTGATATCTGATAACACAAAGCCCTTCATCTACGTTCTCAGCGCCGGCTTATCTCGATGTTCTCCATGCCAAGATGAACTCATGGACGTGACGAGAGCCGAGCGCACCAAGATCTGCAATTATACGTCCCGATGTCCATTGTCCATTCTACATTCCTCCAACCATGGACCACACGGCAAGTATGATGGGGATAAAAAACAACGTTGCCCTTCGGGCTGTTGCATATGGACCAATTAGACCAACCCTTCATCGCACAATACCAAATCACCGCACTCTATTGAGCACCTTGTCCGTCAACTGCTCCAACGCCACTCTCGCCTCAGACTCAGGGAGGATCTGCAGCGCCTCTCGTGCGAACGAGGCATGCTGAGAGGCCAGTTCGGCGGTGCGTGAGAGCCCCGTTGATCGCGAGACGAGGTCGCGCGCCTGGAAGTGAAAATGAGCGAGGTACACAGAGGGCCAAGAGGACGGCATGAGATGGGAGAAGATGAACGGAGGTCGTGAGCGAGCGAGTCGCCATTAATCACCGTCACCATTGTAACCAATATAGGACGTCGCGATGCAGACTTACCCTCTCAACGTCCCCTTCGCCGGAAAACTTTCTAGAGATCATCTCTCCCATCTCCGGGTACTCCTCCCACGCATAAAGGGCGGGAGCAGTGGCAAGCCCTAGTCTCAGGTCGGCGCCTTGAGAAGGCTTGCCAAAGGAAGTGCTCGTGACGGAAAAGTCGAGGAGATCGTCAACGAGCTGACCATGCGATGACAAAGATTGTCAGCCAAAGAAAAATAGAAGAAACCGTCACGCGATGGGAAAAAAGCCTGAGCGGGTTAAGTGCACGTTACAAGCTCCGTGCTCACCTGAAACGCAATGCCAAGATTCCGACCGTATCCATACGCCGCATCCTTGACTTTCTCGCCATCCTCCCACCCTTGCCTGAGACCACAGCCACCCAAGATGGCAGCCGCCCTGGCAGATTTCCCTATCAAGCTGGCCGTCTTCAGGTACGTCTTCTGCATGTAGTGTTCAAAGATCTCCCTCGTGGGCCCGCTCCTATTAGCGCCCTCCGATCCCGCCTCCCTGGTACCGTTCCAGAACGTGGCAAAAGAGCTCCGGTTCGGTTTAGGGTTAGCAGACGCCTTAAGTTGCATCACCTCCCCCTCAACGAGATTGGCGATCACTGTTGCCAACAGTTCCACCACCTCGTTGCTCCCCAGTCGACTCAGCGCGACGGACGCCCGGCCGAGGAGGAAGTCGCCACCGAGGATGGAAAGCTTGTTCCCGAACGCGGCAGGGGCCGAAGGTTGGCCTCTCCGTTGTTCAGAGGCATCAATCACGTCGTCGTGAAGTAGCGAGGCCACGTGGATCATCTCTGTGATCTCGGCGAGACGCCGCTGGGTGGGCAAGATCGGGGTTTGGGAATTGAGGAGTGAGGATGAAGAGGATGAGGAATCGGCGGCGGAGAGTCGTAATCGTCGTCGCTCCTCATCGTGAGGGTTGTAATCGTTGAGGACGTCCGCAGGGCTCAGGGACTCGTCTACGCCGCCGCCCCATTCATCGCCCGTTCCACTACGTCCCATCGCATATCCGTCATCCACCGCTCTGCTTCCACTCCTCAATACCTCCTGCCACTGTGGACTGATACCATTGATAGCCTGGCTGATGAGAAGCACAATCAGCGGCCGAATTTGCTTGCCCTCCGCATGGAAATAGTACTTTGCGATCGTGTCCAGAGAAGGGTGGCCGGAGCCAAGGAGGGAGCGCACGTTGTCTCGGAGAGAGGAAAGCTCCTTGCCGACAAGCTTGAGGGGGTCGATAGCACCAAACGAAGATGAGGAAGAGGAAACTTGGCCAGAGACTACGGAAGACGCTGCCTTGACGGCTGCCGCCCAGCCCGAGCTGTGTCGCTTGAAGACGCTGGTGGACGCCGCCTTGGCCGGGTGAGCACAAGGACGAGAAGCAAGTGCCGCCGCGGAAGACGGATAGGCCGGCCGTCTTCCAGGTGCCCTAGAGGCAGACGACAGGGCAAATCCAATGCCACTGACGGCACTGGCGTGAAGACGACCGGAGGAGGCGGCCGCCATGGTGCTCGTCGTGGTGGACTCGCGAGCGATGTGAGCGGTTCAGGTCTTCCGTCTATCGTCCTTCGCAGTGATCGGACCGATTCTTCTCGCGCGCTCCGAGTACCGCAGCCTGGAACGAGTCGCACAAGCCGGAGCAGATCCCTTATGTCATTTGCTCACGTGACCTTTTTGTTCCCATCTCTTAAATATAAGGTCACTGGACATCATTCCGTCAGTCGGCAAGCGTTTAGAACGAGCATCGACTGGCTTGCATGCTGTGCTGGGAAGCTTCGCTTTCATGTCGGGCTTGCGTCCTTATCAGACCGGCGTCCTATGCTTGCATTGTGCACGGTACCAGCTGACCTCATAGGGCGCTCGACTGAAGAGGGCCCGGCTCCGCCCTTGCTCGGGTATTCTAATTTAGGAAGGCCTGGTCAGGGCTCCTCCACCTCTCCTACCGGTCTTCGGTCGCTGTTACCTGTTCTCGCACCCGCTCTTCCTCGTCATGGAGTTGATGCTCGCTCACGTTTTTCGATTTTCGTGAAGAAGACGCATCTCGCTGCCTTGAGCTCGAGTTACAGTAGGCCCGGTCGCGCTCCCGGTCAATAACGCTCGCCGTCGAAGAGGTGAGTCCCTGTCCTCAAAGAATTGGCACACATATTGAGTCGACTCGAACTGCGTTGATGAGCGTCTTCATGACTGGCCAAGGTCACTTCGCCTCTTCCCGCCCCAAGGCCGCACGCGCCCATGCTGCTGCTTCGCTGTCCTCCAGAGATTGTGGAGATCGTGGTCGAGTTCAGCGTGCTCGACTCGACCAGCATGGGTGCGACGCTGGCGCTTGTCTCTCGACTCTTTTGCCAGCTCGCCATTCGACACCTCTACAAAGACGTCTCCATTCGCTCCCGCCAGGCCTTTGAGCTCCTCCTCCGTACCGCCGTCTCCCAATCCGGGCCGCGTCTCCTCGGTCACACCTGTCACCTCTCCCTGGATTGGTCCCTCTCTTGGAGTCCTCTGCAACCGGGAATAGTCACTTCTTCGGAGATGGACTCGCTGCTCTCCTCCTGCTCGCCCTTTTCCCTGCGCACCCTCTCTCTCTTTCCGACGGGCAAGGAATCAGGAGCTGGCGCCTTGCAAAACCGCGCCATATACTCCCTCCATGGCCTGCAGGAGCTCAGAGCGACTGCCGAGCACGAAGACTTTACTTGCACTCCCCGAGGATGGGCTCGGCTGGAGAAGGTTTGGCTACTCATACGCTCCTGGGACCTTGGAAAGCTCTCCCGTTCCCATCGATTCCTATACGCTGTCTTCGGAGGCGGGATGCCCAACATTCGGGAGTTCACCGTCGCCTTTCGTCATCTCGACGACGTGGACGTCGACTTCCTTACGGACTTCTTGCGCGTCGCGGATGAGGCAGTTCTACATGCGGGTTACTTGGGCTACAACGAGCATGATGAGTTGGTTCAGAGGAGGTTGCTCATCAGGGTAGTGGGGCTGGGTGGCAAGAAGAGTATCACAGATGCTGAGAAGCGGGCGGCGGAGCGCATCGAACTGCATGTCGCGTATCTCGACTTGGCCGGACTGAGCGTCAAGGTGATGTTGATAGATAAGACCCACGTCGCGGGCTGTTGAGCATCGATGCTCGTTTGGAAATTTCATCCGCACGGTTCCACGGCTGCGTCGGAGACCCTGCAACGCCCGATGTCTGTGTTTTACGAACGCCATCACCGGTCAAACGGTGCGCACTGATCAGGCTTCACGGCGTGTGTTAACCGGCGCAACCAGTAATTGCATGTCCCTTGTCATCTTCCGCAAAAGGAAAAACCCAACCCTTCCGCGCCGTTCCGACCCGTCGCCTGTAGTCAGTCGTCGCCATGGTCCGTCCGGTCCGAGACATTAGTCTTCTATCCATCCACTCCGGTCAGTCTGGCCAGTTCCGCCTGGCTCGGTCTGCGCACGCGATGCATTCCGACGCGGACGGAATGGCCGCCCAGCAACAGCAGCAGCGCAAACACTTCTTCTTACACCCTGACATCGTCAACCACCCGCGAGGAAGTTGAGACGAAGGGTTCACGAGGTGAGTGTGGCTTGAGAGGTCAGTGAGGACAAACGTTCGCGTGTTGGTTTCTCTGCTGATGTGCTTGCTATCTGCCTAACCTCCTCGTCAGGACGATAGATACCCTCTCCTTCCCGTTCTCCTCCCTAACCAACGCACAACCATGGATCTCTCTCGATTCCCCGTAGAGCTCATAGAAAAAATCATTCGCGAGGCCGCCTCTATCGACGGCACGACGGCGGCGGCGCTCGCCCGTGTCTCTCGTCCCTTCAATGCGGTGCTCACACATCTGCTCTACACTTCAGTCATCATTCGCTCAAGAACTTCTCTCGATCTCCTCCTTCGTACGCTCGTCTCTCCCCGCGGCACCTTCCTCCTCAGCAAAGTTCGCCGACTGGACCTCAGCTGGAATGTCTCCACGGAGCCATTCTCTGTGCAACGCATGGGCCGCCCCCGACGACTTTACACGCCCCACGAGCTCGATCTCCTCCTGAGCACGTGCAGCGAGAGCCTGGAGGCGTTCGTGAGCTACAGTAACGACAGTACCGCTCCGGCCTTACACAGTCGTGCGCTGTACTCGTGTTCCAATCTCACCCAACTCCTCGTCAGCGTCGACGGCGCCGGAGGAGCAGAGGACATGGTCCTCGACTGGGCAGGATTCGCCTCCGCCGACGGAGATTCGACAGGTCTCGGAGCAGAAGCGGACGCGTTCAAGTGTGCCCCAAGACATTGGGGGAGGCTAAAGGTGCTGCAGCTGGTATTCCACTCTGGGGCGGATTTGCGAGGACTAATCGAGGCGGATCGATTCCTGGCTGGGCTGTTAAAGGGGACAGTGGCGTGCCCAAGCAAGGTTGAATACCTCATTTTAGCGTTCAAGTCGTTGACCGGCTTCACGGCGGAGGTGCTTGATGACTTAATCCGAGCGATAGAGCGCTCATGGAGTGGACCTGAGGTCGGATCAGGGCCCAAGGACGAGGAGAAGGGGAAAGTCAAGACCTTGGCAGTTGTGCTGCTCAAGATGGACCGGACGGATGGAGGCGAAGAAACCTGGGCGGAGCTCAAAAGTGCGGAGGCGCGGAGGGTACAGAGGGGCAAAGGGGGTGTTCAGATGATCCTGCAAGAAAGGAAGTGAATCGCTCGCTCTTTATCGGCGCTACTCGGCAACTCTGGGGATTTTGTTGTATGATATCTGTCCTGACGAGCCGCTTGCAGCGACGCCGAGCTCGTCTCGACCTATGCTTGGAACAGCATTCACAGGCTACTGGGTGCGTTCACCTCATTCGTACTACAGTCCAGTAGAAGGGACACAAGCCAGCGCCTGAACGCCACGCTGTTTAATTATCCAAAAAAACCTATGACCATGTCAACTGGTCAGTCGACCGAGACACCTTGGTCCCGGAGGGTGTTTTTCGCCGTGTTGATATCCTGTGGGCAAAAAATGTGTGAACGCCGTTAGGAGAAAGAAACACAGACTGGAAAATAGAAGACAACAGTTGCGACAACACACATGCAGCAGCTCTTCATATGCTTCTGGACAATCGCGGAACGTGAAGATGCCCCAGCCCAGATTCCAGAGAAGATATGATCCGAAGGACACGAGTGCCCACCACGGAAACTGCAAGTGCAAACAGAATGTGTATCAACAAAGAGTCACATATCCAGACCAGGGGCGAAAGGCAGGTTCTTGCCTGGTTTCCCCCTTTCCGACCCACAGAGTGAGAAGCATTAGTGAACTCACCACGGTCAAGACCTGGCTCTTCTGCTCGTCTCCGACCAGCGGCGTAGGGATGACCCCGAGTAGAAGGAGGAGGTATATGGCGGCGAGGATGCCTGCGTTGGCAGCGAACCGGGTTGCCCGGGACATGACGATGGTTTTCAAGGTAGTTGGAGCAGAAGTGTAGGTTGCGAGAAGGTCAAGGCAAAGCGCGCCTTGTTGATCACGTGGGGGCCGAACCTCGTTCAGTATTCGTCGATCGGCAAGCCAACCACCACTCGTTTTCCCATCCTCGACGCTCTTCTCCCCTCGTTCCCCTCAAGCGCCGGAGATCACCAGGCTTCAAAATGGCGATCATGTCCAACGGCGATTCGGACAAGAAGGTGCCGCTTTCCGTCGAGGCGCTCCTTGCCAAGCAGAGAGAGGAGGCTGCAGTGAAGGTGAACCAATGGACACTAAAGTTGCCACTCGTTTTTCCGCTTCCGTGCTGAGCATCACTTGTCCATTTAACAGCCCAAGTTCCTGACCAAGGCTGAACGAGAGAAGCTTGCACTGGAGCAACGGCAACAGGAGGTTGCGACCAAGAAGGAGAAGGAGGAGAAAGAGCGAAAGGAGAGGGAGGAGTTTGAGAGAAAGGCTCACGAGGAGGCTCGCAAGAACGATCCTCGTTATCAATCGAGATGTGAGCAATTGAGTTTTTATTCTCTCTTTTGCTGTTATGAGCGACTCCTGATCCTATCGGCGTGGCTTGCACCATGTACCTGTCCGTGCAGACGATGATTCTCGCAGCTCATATTACGATGATCGGGACCGTCACTATAGAGACGGCATCCCGACCGGTCCTCGAGCGGATCGACGCTCAGATGGGCGCTCTTCCTCTTACCGGGATGATCGCTACCGTGAAGACCGCTACCGGGGCGACCGCTACCGAGATGATCGCCGGCGGGACGACCGATACCGGGACGATCGGTACCGTGATGATCGCGACCGGTCCGGGAGGGAGAGAGACAGAGTTTGGGACAAGGACAGGGTCTCTAGCTCTCGCGACGTTTCCTATCGAGCTTCACCCGCGGACGGCGCTGGCCGGCCGAATGGGCCTTCCAACGGAAGCTCGAAACCCTTGGCCAATGGCAACGGTGCAAAGGAGGAAATTGCACCAGCGACGGAGAAGGAGATGCAGCTTATCAGGGAGAGATACCTGGGAGGGGAGAGGCAAAAGAAGAAGAAGGCGCGCAAGACAGCGCAGTCCAAGTTCCTGTTTGATTGGGATCAAACCGAGGACACGACCGACGATGTCAACCCCATCTTCGCTGAAAGCGTTCCCGTGCAGCTCTATGGCAAGGGGCAGGCGGGTGGCGTGGATCCGAGTCTGCGCCCAGGGGCCATGACGAATGAGCATAGGATGTGAGTTGATTGTTTTACTATTCGTCCTCGGTCCCATCTGCAGTCTTCCTCTACCGTGTCGTTGCTGACCAAGGCCTTTCCGGCTCTACAGGTCGTCCGTGGACCATGTTGAGGGCAGGCGGCCGAGGAAACACGGTCGAGACGAACGGCATTGGTCGGCAAAGAGGCTGGAGGAGATGACGGAAAGGGATTGGCGTATCTTCCGCGAAGACTACGCCATCGCAGCGCGAGGTGCTTGTCCATTCTTCTGCTTCCTTTGCTGGATTGATCTTCGCTGCGGTTGACCGAGACGACCCGGACTTCAATTCTACTTCTTCACAGGCGGCTCCATTCCGCTGCCTTTACGTTCTTGGAAGGAATCGTCCATTCCAGCATCTATCCTGGATGTTATCGACCAGATCGGTTACAAGGAGCCTTCGCCAATTCAGCGCCAAGCTATCCCCATTGGCCTTCAAAATCGCGATCTCATTGGCATTGCAGAGACAGGTTACCAATTCTCTTTCTCTTCCCTTAATATCGAAGAGTTTTCTTACTTAAAATCGCTGGACCATCTTTCTTTGCAGGATCTGGAAAGACGGCCTCATTCGTTATTCCCATGCTGGTTTACATCAGTGAACTACCGCCGCTCACCGAAGAGTCCAAGCGTCTCGGCCCTTACGCTCTCATCCTCGCCCCAACTCGAGAGCTGGCTCAGCAGATCGAAGGCGAGACGAGAAAGTTTGCGTCTGCGCTCGGATACCGATGCGTTTCCATCGTCGGAGGGGTGCGTAGACTAGGATCATGGCTGAGTTTGGGACAGGGACGGGAACAGGGACAGGGACAACAGAACTAACGTACCGTCATTTTCCCTCGTCCTACGCACTCGCGGTAGCGCGCGATCGAAGAGCAAGCGACAAACATGGAAAAGGGAGCGGAGATCGTAATCGCCACGCCTGGTCGTTTGAAGGACTGCATTCAGAGTCACGTGCTTGTGCTCAGCCAGTGCACGTACGTTGTCATGGATGAGGCAGACCGGATGATTAACCTTGGCTTTGAGGACGTGGTCAACTACATTCTCGACTCGCTGCCCGTCTCTAACGTCAAGCCCGATACAGACGACGCAGAAGATCCGCTCCGGATGTTGAGGAAGACAGGCGAGGAGAAGGTATCCAAGTACCGCGTGACGAGTTAGTGAAGCTTCTCTCTACCTCCTCAACGCCGGTCAGCACGAGATCGTTCTGAACCTCTCCTCCTCTTCCTCTTACGCCAGTGCTGTACTCGGCTACTATGCCTCCGCAAGTCGAGCGTCTGGCGCGGAAGTACCTCCGGCGACCCGCCACGATCACAATCGGTGATAGCGGAGCGGCGGTCGGCACGGTCATGCAGAACGTTGAGTTCATCAAGTCGGAGGAGAAGAGAAAGTGAGTGCCCAATTTATGTTTCCTGCCCGAATCCTGGCCTTCTGAGCTCGACCTTCCGCGGGCTCAGTGCTCACTGGACCCCATACGCTATGACTTCAATTCCTTTAGGGCACGCTTGCTCGAGATCCTGGCCTCAGAGCAGTATGCGCCTCCGATCATCGTCTTCGTCAACCAGAAGAAAGCAGCAGATATGGTGTCGAAGGATTTGGTCCGTGCTGGCGTGAGTCTGTCTTCCATCGTGCCCAGATATCGATTTGTCGCTGTGTTGTCGAATGTTCCTTTTGACACTATTTGTCTTTTCCCTTCCCAAAGTGGAACGCTACGACGCTACACTCTGGAAAGACGCAAGAGCAGCGAGAGCAGTCGCTTCGCGAGCTGCGCTCGGGGGAAGCTCCTGTGCTCGTGGCAACGGACCTCGCTGGACGCGGTATCGACGTACCGGACGTGTCGCTCGTCATCAACTTTCAGATGTCGAACCATATCGAGGCTTACGTCCACCGCATCGGTGGGTCTTCGCTCCAGTTCTCGCTCATATTCGCTCCTCGTTGATTCTTTCGCTTATCAATTTCTTCTTACATCACTCCCCATAGGTCGTACCGGCCGAGCTGGCAAGACAGGCACTGCGATCACCTTCCTGGCAGACGACGATGACGAGGTCATGTGAGTTGAAACTCGGGGCTGTGTATGCCAACGTCGCATCCTGGGCGCCATTAGTTGACGTCTCTTTGTTGCCTTTACGTTTTTGTCCCTGCTTCTGCCGTGCTGTGCGCCGTGCACCTTCCATCTTCACCAGGTACGACCTCAAGCAAGAGATCGGCCGCAGTCCGATCAGCAAGGTTCCCGTCGAGCTGGCAAAGCATCCTTCTGCTCAGGTAAGTCACCCGGTCCGTTCCGCCTTTAGAGCAGACTGGCAGCCGACTCATGGCCATCCGTTCTCGTCGGCGCCATCGCCTCCTCAGACTCGTATCACTCGAGAGATGAAGAGGAAGAGAGATGAGGAAGAGTAGCCGAGAAGGATCTGCATGTATTTCCTCCGTCGTTCCATGGAGAAAAGTAGGGTTGCGTGCAAATGTCACCTCTAAGAAAGCGAGAAGACTGGCTGCGTGTCCGCCGCTCATCACCATCCACTACCACCACCCATCTTCCGGCTCTCTCTTTGCCCCAAATGAGCGCAGCGCATGCCGTGCCGGCTGGCCAGCAGCTCCGCTTCCGAGGCAACTTGAAGGGATCGGGCGCTGTGAGCACCCCCAAGCCGCCCAGCCAGCGCCATACAGGCATCTTGCAGGATCAAGTGCGACGGTGAGCGAGCAACGGCGACAGTACCTACAAAGGGCGATGGATGAATGAAGGATCAAAAGGGCTCACGGGTAACCTGTGCGCCGCTTCCTTGGTTTTGCAACATGCTAGAAGCCAGAGGCCGCCATGGACGCCTTCATTCTCTGTCGCCTTTCGCATCCTCCTCCTCATTCGAGTGAGCGGGGCCATGTATGCTATCATTTCTGACTGCGATGAGAGTGAGTCAAGCCTGCTTGGTTTTTGTTTTTTTGCTCTTTTCTTCGTCCCTATTCGTGGGTTCATCCCTCCGGCCCCGGAACGCTGCTGAGATTTTGGCTCCCTTTGGCATACAGCATACAACTACTGGGAGCCTCTCCATTACCTCTACCGCTCCTACGGTTTCCAGACTTGGGAATACTCACCCGACTACGCCGTTCGCTCTTGGGCGTATTTGCTCTTGCACATTTGGCCCGCTTGGTTGTTGGCTAAAATGACACATATGGACAAGGTGCGCTACATAGATTCTTCTGACATCCATATTTTTGGCCGTTTGTGACAGGAAGAGCTGATGTCTCCGCCATTTCTACACGCTTGGGCTATAGCGTGCCGTCTTTTTCACCGTTCGCATCACGCTCGCCTTCGTGTCCTCCTTCGCAGAGGCGAAGTTCTATAAGACAGTGGTGGACAGAATGCACAATAGGGTGGGGCGGTACATGTTCGTCTTCATGGTTACCAGCGCTGGGATGTGGGCTGCGAGTACGGGTGAGGACGCTTCAGGACGCTGCTGTCTCAAGTCGGGCAGCTTATCCTCTTTTGCACATTTCGAATGGCTTCGTGGTCTTCGTGGTCTCTTCGACAGCGCTGCTGCCTTCCTCTTTCACCATGTACACCAGCCTCCTCGCCTTCTCCTACGCCTTTCACCCCGCAACCCTCTCCTCTTCCCAGTCGAAACCCTCTGTGCCCGCGGGTAGCCGGCCGTCGGCGCATATCATCGGCCTCCTTCTGACACCTCGCCACTCCACGCTCAAGGCCACGTTCTTCTTCGCCCTAGGGGCCTTGGTAGGCTGGCCCTTCAGTATCCTCCTCGCCCTCCCATTCGTCATTGAGGAGCTCGCGGTGTATGCCGGCGACCGTGTGCAGTCCAGCCAAACTAGTATGTGGATACGGCGGAGATGGGAGCGTTTTGTCGGTGGTATGGTCATCTCTGGGGGGCTGATAGCGGTCAGTCGTGCTTGGCCCAGTGGTTTGTTCCGGTACATACCTTTCTGACCTTTTCTTGTCTTTGGCGCACGCCCGTGCTGCAGATCCCTACTATTTTCATCGACTCACTCGCCTATATGCGACCCGTCGTAGCCTCGCTCCAAATTCTTTCTTACAATCTCTTCTCTTCCTCCAGAGGTGTCGGTCCTACCCTCTACGGCGTCTCTCCGCCATGGTACTACATCCAGAACCTCCTCCTCAATTTCAACTTCGCTCTCCCTCTAGCCCTTATCTCTCTTCCCGTCCTTATGATCACACGGCGGTACGACTCCAAGCGCCTCGGGTTCATCCTGCGCGATCAGAAGGAAAAGGAGGAGACCAGCGATCCCTTCTTGCTCCTTGGACTTAGGCTCAGTGGGTTCTACATCTGGCTCGCCGTGTTGAGCATGCAGGCACACAAGGAGGAAAGATTCTTTTTCCCGGCGTACCCGTTGGTCTGTTTCAACGCCGCCGTGACGCTCTATCTCCTTCGTGGGTTACTCGAGACCGGATACATCCGTGTGACCGAGTCCCCGTACAAGGTACGTTGTGCAGCACCCAAGTCTCAATTCTTTCAAGTACCGTCGCGGCCCGGGACGCTCACCGCTTTGTATGCGTCACATTTTCCTTCAGGCATCTCGTACAAGGCTATTCTCTGGGTTCACCTTCCTGATCGTGACCACCATCGCTCTGCTCGGCGCCTCACGTATCATGTCGCAGACGGCGTATTACCACGCCCCCTTTGACGTCGCCCACCACTTCCAGACCGAAGAGCTCCCGTATGTCGTCTCTAAAATGTTCCCTGAGGAGCTGATGGCGATGGAAGCGCGCAAAGAAGCGAAACGGCTTGAGGCAGAGCTCAACCCGCCGAAGTACATCAACAGCAAGTACGATGAGCAAGAACAGGAGGAGCAGATCGGCCTCGCTCCTCTCCAGACTCTGCCAGATGACCGGAGAATCCGACTGTGTCTCGGCAAAGAGTGGCACCGCTTCCCGAGCCACTTCCTCGTCCCCGACGGCATCAACGTCGACTTTGTGCGGTCAGAATTCAGAGGCATCCTGCCAAAACGCTTTGTCGAGCCGAAGGACGCCCCTCAAAGCGTTCGCGCCGGCACAGGGTTCTGGGCCATGTGGCCGGAGCGATGGACAGGCACGAGGGTTAGGCAGAGCGGGTTCAATGAGAGGAACGCAGAAGAGACGGACCGTTACGTGAGTGGACCGTTTCGCTGCTGGTTCGATCCGCAACTGGTAGCCGTGCAGCTCAGCGCCGCGGAGGGGCTGAAGGAAGGCTTAAATCGAATCTGGGCTTTTCCCATATCCCAGGTCGATGTCTCCACATGCGATTACCTCATCGACCTCGACTTTTCCAACCGCTCGTCACCGCCGTCCTCTCCTCTCGAGCCACGGTACGCCGCAGAGCCGTCCAAATGGGAGCGCGTCTTCTCGGTCCCCTTCCTCGATGCAAACGAATCCCGCTTCTGGAGCCGCGCCCTTTGGCTTCCGTTGGAGGCGTGGCAGCGGCACAACAGATTTGGAGACTACGTTCTCCTACGGAATATGGATAGCGAGAAGCTGAGGTCCGCAGGGGTGGTGTGAAGGGAGCTGGGAGGGGAGGGGAGGGAGCAAGTGGGTGGTTGCAGTGTATCTTAATGCTGTGCGGTGCTTCGCTCGTTCTTGGATGGATAAAATATCAGACCGGGTGGAGGAAGACAAGTGCAATCAGTCGCGGACGGCTCTTGTGTGAGGCTGCCCGCCAGGCAGAGGCGGTCCCGCGCCGACTGCGGCCGATCCCAGGGCCCACCATATCCGTCGGGCGATCTTTCTCCTCCAGCTCTACCATCGCTATCTAAAGCCTACAAGGTCAGGCAGCTCAATATCGCCTCCTTTGCCGTCTTCATTTCTATTCGGTGGACTCTCACTCCATCTTTGCGCACCTGTTCGCCGCGAGTGAACGATGCAGATCAGCACGAAGAGGCTGGGGAAGGAGCTCACCGGTGAGCAAACGGGCTCGACGTGCGTCTAGAAATTCTGTTCCTCTGCCTTCATTACCGCACTGTAGAGTACTTGCGAAACGGGTGTGGTGTCTGGCTTGGATGGATGCAAAGCACTGAGCCATGAACGTCCCCGGTGGACGAACGTGAACTGACACCCGCTCCATTTGCCGTGCCCTCCCCGCCGTGCTACGTCTCCCATCGCGCTGGCATGCACGCAGAGCTTCAAACAACGGGCCCACCCACGGGGACCAAGATCCTCAAGGCAGACGATCTTGCAGAATGGCTGTTCTCCATAGAGGTCCTTGGCGAGTCGGTGTTCAAAGGGTGAGTTGAGCGGGCGCGCCAGACTGGCCTGGGCTGACCTGGAAGGAGGGGCCGCCCCGATCGCTACCCGACTGTGCTTGTCCGACTGGATCTGACAACTTCTTTCCTTCGCGCACTCTGTGTCTTCCTGATTCTCTTTGTCGCGTCTGTCTCTTCCGTGGACAGGGAAGTCTTTGCGCTCCGATTTCGTTTCACCTCCAACTACCCCTTGGAAGCGCCTGAGGTGGTCTTCCTAACGACCGATGGCTACACTTCTCCAGAGGTGAGCAGCAGTTGCTCTAGAGAGGGGGGCCTTCACACGCGACGTAAGACGCGAATTGGAAGTTAAAAGGGCTTTCTCAATCGTCCTTGTTCTTCATCTTGTCATAAGCACCCACACGTCTACTCGAATGGTCACATATGCGCATCTATATTGGGGCCTGGGTGGTCACCTGTGCTGAATACGTTCTCGGGTAAGTTAGGAATGCTGCTCCATTCTTCCTGTAGTGTAACCAGCGTAGACCCAGGTTAACCTCCTTTTTCTTGCCGCTAGTCCTGATCACTTTGCAAAGCATGCTGGCGTCGTGTCAGGTGAGCCTCGCGTTGTGCACTCGTTTGCTGCTTCACGTCCACTATGGCCACGTCTTCAGATCGGAGTCCTCGTTCATCTGTTTTGGCCTGTCGCTTCTCGTACTTACCCGCACGCTCCACAGAAAAAGGAGAGACCACCTGGTGAGGGCGCGGCCACGTCGTCCGCCCATGGATGTGCTTATGGACCATCATCTCCCTTCCAACTTCCCTCTCCTCAGACAACGACCGATATGTCAAGACGGCGCCACTGTCGCCCAAGCAGACCCGCTTCGTCTATCATGACGACACGTGAGTGTGCTGCTGCCTTGCACGGCCTTGAGGAAGGCGGAGGGTTTTGAACGCGCCCGGTTTCATCGTCCTGAGAGCTCGTATTGACCCATCGCTCTGGCACCCGTTCGCTTTCGCTTGCGTGACCTTGGACAGCGTTTGAGCAGTGGAATCTGACACGGACGTCGTGCCATGTTCCACGCGTTTCCGCCGGCCCTGCCCCGCCTCGTTCATCGGCGGTGTACGGAGAGCTCTTTTCTTTTTTTCTCCTTTCATCTTGTATAATAGCTGCCATTCTCATCCTTGATGTACCTTTTGCAAGGTGCGGCGTTGCATACCACCCGTGTGCGTGTCCGTCGTGTCAGTCAGTCAGTCAGTCAGTCGGTCGTGGTTCCGCCCTCCTCCCCTTCGATTTGTCTTGTTGTCGGTTAAAAATACAGGTGAAAATACAAAAGAGCGCGCACGCCTAAGCGTTCACTCGACGCACCTCCTCCATCTCCTCCCGCCGCATCTCCTCTGCCTCCTCGGCCCCATATCCCCACTCCTCGGACGGCTGCAACCGCATGGACTGGTCGATGAGCTTCAAGTACATCTCCGCGATCTCTTTGGCCCAAGACGCTTGCTCCCTCCACCTCGCCTCGTCCTCCCTTCGCCTCGCCTCCACCCTCCCGCGGTCCGTACCGCCCTCGCCGTCCGTTCGGGGCCCGTCGTCCGATTCGGAGCCCGACGGGGGCTGCGCATCGACCGAGGATGTGCCTCTGGAGGGTCGCTGACGCGAGGCAGACGTGGCCGACGGACCGCCTTTGTCAGAGAAGCCAGACCTGGAGCTGGCGTCGGAGTCGGCTTCGGCGTCGGTACCCGTATCCGTCGAGTCGCCGCCCTCGGCCTCGGCAAGCCCCCTCTTGACCACGCTCGCTGCCCTCTTGCGCTTCGTCCCCGCTCTCGGCCTCCCGACCGTCCGAACGGGCCATCGGAGGACCTTTCCGGCGAGTACGTCGTCGGCCAGCCGAACGGTCGCCTGGAAATAGGAGCGTGCGTGGGCGAACGTCTGCGGTCCGCGGTCGCGGAGGGCGCGGAGGAGGGCGGGAGTGGGCGGCGATTCGGTGGACGGGGTGCGGTCTCGGTGGTCTTCGACAAGGACAGAGGAGGAGGAGGGAGCGGACGACGGCTGCTGGCAGAGAAAGAGCTTCAAGAGGCCGGCGTGGAAGTGAAGGGAAGGATTATAGGAGTAGGGCGTGGAAGGAAGGTAGCTGGATGATGGAGTGAAGGGAAGAAATAATCAGTGCGAGGCGGTCGAGGGGGGGGCAGAGGCGAGCGACGAGACTCACAGCTCGAGCTCGTCGACGGCCTCGCGTACGCGACCGAGGGAGACGAGCTCGAGGACGAGTTCTTGGAGGATGACTTGTCGCTGCGGGCGTCCCCGTCGGATCGCAAGCCGGAAGACGAGGATGGGAGAGAGAGAAAGAGAAAGAGAAGAAGCGACGAGCCGACGGATGAGATATGAAATGTCATACCGGCCTCGCAAACGCAAACGCAAACGCAGCCAGCTCACCTCCTTCTCATGGTGCCTAAACACGGTACGCAAATATTCCGCCCTCCGCCCATCGCCCTCCCCCCTCTCCCCCCCTTCCCCCTCCTCCCCCGCTCGAACAACCTCAGCACCAACATTCCAAAGCCCCGGCGCACTAACCTCATGACACCTCAACAAAATCCCCAAAGCCCTCTTCGCTCTCCTTTTATCCCTTCTCAAAAGAAAAAGAAGTAAGAGTTCGTGGAGGCGAAGGACGTGGAGACGGCGGAGGGAGGTGTGGGGGTTGTGAGGGGAGGGTGTGGGGGTGACATGGCGCAGGGCGAAGGATTGGGTGAGGGAGCGGTGGCGGGGGCGTGAGGGAGGGGAGGAAAAGTGTGGGTGCTGGCGGCGCCCTGCGATCGCCGTCGTCGTCGTCGTCGAGGTCATCACAACGCCGCCCTCGGCTGCTCTCACGTCCGGCGGTGACCGTTACGAGAGGGGAATGAACGAAACGAGAAAGAAATTAACTGCGGCCGATCCGTCGCGCCTCTTTACGCGCCGGCGACGAAGACTCGTTTGAAGGTCACCCGGACATTGCTTTCATTTCTTCCCTCTTTTCGGAAGAATGTTATTCGCGTCAAGGACTAATATAAAGCTAGGACTGACCGGGGAACAGACGGACACGAGAGAGAAGCCCGATAAACTTGATCTTTCCGCGCATTTACCGTTACCTTTCTACCCGTTCATCCCGATACGAAAAGCGGGCCAGGCGCTCCACCATCCTTCCTCCTGGATTCTTCCTTGATCCGTCCCTTCTCTACCAAAACATGACAATCACAAACGCACGTTCGCCCGTGCGTCCCGGGGCTCGTTGAAGCGCGCGCGGTTCGTCTCGTCGGTTTGTCGACGAATGGCGTGATCGAGGGACGAAAAAAAAAAAGGTCGAGGATAGGGCGGGGACTAGGATAGAAGAGGCTCACGGTGGTCGTTTACGATGCCGGCGGTGGCGGCGGACGAATATACTACAGGGCGGCCCGGCGAGACGAGGACGAATGAAGGACGCATCAGAGCTCAGCAAAGACCTGCTCGACCGTGTCGAGGAGAATGTCGGCGTGGTGGTCGCCGAAGACGAGCATCGGCCGGAGGCGGATGGCCTGTGCGATGAGATGGACGTGGGACGGAGGAAATGGGGGTCAGTTGCGGTCGGACCTGGGAACGAAGCGGCGTGACCGAAACAGACCTTCTCTCCACACCCTCCCAAATGCACGCCCTTGTTTCTGGCCAGCTTGGCGAACCGGTCCCTCTTCTCAGGCGACTCGAGGTCCCAAGCGATAAACGTCCCCTCGTCCTTGCCCCTCAGTCCGAACAGCTTGCCCTCCGCCTTTCCGCCAGGAGCGGCCATGGAGGCGAGGCTGTCGTAGACCCGAGAGCCGACCTTGGAGACGGTCGAGAGGAGGTTGTCTCGTTCGATCACGCGGATGATCTCGCGCGCCTGGAGGGCTCGGACCGGGTCGCCGAGCCAGGTGTTGTAGCTGCGCGAGAAAAAAAAAAGGCACAGCGGGAAGAGGCGGGTGTAAGTATGCTCGGGGCGAGACGACGGATGATCGTCGCTCGTCGATCCGCTCACTTTCGGTATGGCAGGCTCGGCCGAGTCTCGATGTTGTGATAGAAGCCGGCGGCCTGCATCTTCTTGGAAAAGGTGACGAAATCGGGAGGCGTCTAAAAGCCGGAAGAAGACGGCGGGGTCAGCCTTTGCAGGCGGCGGGGAAAGGAAGGGGAACGCGCACCTCCAAGTTCCACTTCTCGTGCGCCCAGAACCTGCCGGTACCTCCGACGCCGGTCTGGACCTCATCGACGATCATGAACACGCCGTGCTTCTCGGTGATCTTGCGAAGACCTTGGAAGAAGTGGGGGGAAGCGTGATTGTCGCCGCCTTCGGACTGGACGGGCTCGACGATGAGCGCAGCGACTGGGCGGGTTTTCTTGCTGTTGTGGACGAGGAGACGAGGGCGAGGAACGGTCAGCAAGTCACAGCCATGCGGAGGCGGGCTTCCTGTCGCCATCGCACACGCACGAGTTGACGATCGTCTCCTCCACGACGGCCAGGGCGTCGTCCTCGGCCTTTCGGTTCTCCCTTTCATGCTGCTCGAAGGGGTATTTGTTCGCCGGCCAGGGCACCGCGGGCCAAGGCATGGCGGGGATGTCGATCTGACAGGAGAGAAGAAAGGAGATGAGTCGAGTCGCCATTCGCTGCGAGGGAAAGAGTGGGGACGGACCTTGTGGATGTACTTGCTCCTCGTCGTGCTCAAGCTGCCGAAAAGCCTGCCGTGGAAGGCGGACTGGAAGCTGAGGATGCTAAGATCGGGAGAGCCAGGTGCCTGGTTCTTGAGACAGGAGGTCATCTCGTCAGGGCTAAAGGCGGTGGAGCCATCGGAGCGCTCGCGGGCTCGGTAAGCCATGAAGGCGGCCTTGTAAGCGGACTCGTTGGCACAGCTACCGCACATGGCGGTGAAGAGGTGGTGGAGACCATTGGGCTTGACCTTGAGCAAACCGGTCTCGATCCACTCGGCCCATTGGACGGGGGGGAAGCTGCCAAGGGCGGGTCTGTTGATGGCGGCGATGGCAAACTCATCGGACCGGGCGAGGCGGAGGAGGTCGGGGTGGTTGTAGCCGACGGGGATGGAGGCTGGGCGGGAGGAAAGGAGAGGCGAGGTCAGCGCCGTTCGACGTGCGACGCTTCTCCCATCTCGTTCGTTCTTTTTTTGTGCAGATCGCTGGCTCGCTCACCGATCTGAGCAAAGACATCGAGAAGGACGTTGTCGTCGGCGTCGACGAGCCAGTTGCCGTTCGACTTTGCATAGTCTGCGGGAGAGGGGGAGCGAGGGCGAGGGCAGGGTGAGCGTACGGCGATCGCCGTCGTCCGCCGTTCTTCCTTCGTCCCGTCGCGTCCCGTCGATCGATCGAATCGGGACTCACCGCCGACGAGGACGTGCGCCCTGGGCTCCTGGAACTGGCCGACGTCTGCGCTGAACTGGGCGGTCCTGGGGCCGGGGACGGAGGCGGTGCGCAGCTGGGGGCGGTGGAAGGCCTCGTCTGGGAAGGGCTGGGAGAGCGTGGATGAGGCGGCGGGGGTGGCCAAGGACCGGCGGAGGGCGGGCGCGAGGGGTACTCGGCGGCGTGCGACGGAGCGGAGGAGGGAGGCCATGGCTAGGAGAGAGGGTGGTGGTGGTGATGAGGATGGTGGTGAGCAAGGCGGGGCGGCGGGAGGAAGTCGGGCGGGAGGCGGGCAGGCAAGACAGGCCGTCGTGATCGGCGGCGGTGCTTTTATCGGTCACTCCGTCGTCGTTAATCGTCCGTGGTCCGCGGTCGACGGTCAATCTTGGTCCCAGCTCGTCGTCGAGCACGGCGACCATCGATCGCATTGCTGCCCTCGTCCGTCGCTCGCCCCGTCGCATTCCGGCCGGCCAATCGCGTAGAGCGGCGGCAAGCCGGCGACCGACACGGCTCGCCGTTCCTGGCACTTAGCCTGCTTGTTCTCTCAGAGCGTCCGCGCTCCCGTTTAGCCGCCCGGGACGGGACGAAGGAGAGGTGGGGGGCGGCGGCAATAAAATGGACGAGGAGGACGGGAGGAACACGACAGAGGGGCGTAGGAAAACGGAGATGGATGGTGGGACAGACGACCACACGTCCTCTCCGCCGCTCCGTTTCGCAGAATAACGTGACGGCAACGTCTTACGTCTTTAACCGCCTCCCTTCCCTCCCTTTCTCCTACCACGTCGCCGACCTCGTCCCAGCGCCTAACCCACTCCCTCGGGTCTCCGTCGCTCGCGTCGGCCAACCTTAACCTACTACGCCCTCCGGCCCGAGGTCGAGGCTGATCCCGAGCCCGCGGCGACCGGGGTTCGTCGACCGCGTAATCGTCGCCGTCTTCGCCCTCGTCGCTGTCTCCCATCGAGCACCCTCCGCCGCATGGCTCTCACGGAACGGAGACGAGACGCACGGCGATCGAATGCGGTCGGAAGCGGGCGGTTCGAGTCGAGTCGAGTCGAGTACAAGCGCAAGTGCGAGCGCATTCGCCACGCGAACGAAAGCGACTAGCGCCTAGTTCCCTCCCGGTGACAATAGCGGGTAAGGCTGCAGCGGCGGCGGGCACATACGTACATAGATACATACATACCTGCTTAACCTACCTACCTACATACACACACACATGTGCACACACAATACCTGGGCGGACGAGGGAGCGTTAAGTGGTAGTTTTTGGCAGTGTAGTATAGTATAGTGAGTGCAAGTGCAGTGTAAGGGTAGCGTAAGTGGCCGCGTGCATTGCATTGCATGAACGGCATGCCATCCATGACTATGACTGCGACTATGTTTGTAACTGCCGCCTCCGCCTCCCTCCGTCCGTCCTTCGTAACCCATCCCATCCCATCCCATCCCATCCCATCAGTCCTTCGGCTGCATTGGGTTCGATTCCCCCGCGCCCGGTCGTAGCCTTTCCTCTCCCGTCTCCCTTCTCCCCCGCTCATGCGTGGCGTGGCGTGGGCACCGCAAGCCACACCGTCGCAGCTCATGGCATCCTCCAGCCCAACCTCTCTTCCCCTCGCTGCCCCTTGCAGCCCCCTTTCTGTCGTATGTAACGTGCATATGTCTGTATGTATGTATATACACGTGCCCGACCATCCTCCACCCACCCCACCCATCCAACCCGTCCAACCTATCCATATCTGCTCCCGTCGTCTTCCCCCGGTCTCCACCCATCGACAAGCGCAGCGCGGCTAAACGGACGACGGCGGACAAAAAACAAAAAACAGCCAACAAGGATGCATAGATGGGACCAAGAAACCGTCCGTCCGTCTATTTTCGATCGATGCACAACTCGCGTACGCTTCCCCGACCCCCCCCTCCACCCCGACACGGAAGAAGGATAAAAAAAAAAAGACAATAAGAGTCCAACGCAAGCAAAAGAAAGCGCATGCAAACGAGGCGCCCGGCCTCATCGGGGTATCAATCATCCACCGTGCCCTCCATCCAACGGACGACGGCATACGAGCCAAAACACCCATCTAGCACGTCTGCCACCCTTCTTGCGTCAGCCGTTGCTTCGGCCACGGTCGTCCGAACTGCAGGCGCGTTGTGGAAAAGACGAAAGAAAAAAAAAAATTTGGGTCAGGATGTCATCATCAGGGGGACCCGCCCCGTAACCACTCACGCCTCCCGTCGCCGCCTCGCCCTGCCAGAAGGTGATGTTCGGGTTGTTGTACACCTCCGAATACTGTGTGCCCCGACGACGAAGCCGAAGCGAGTGAGCAGAACGAAGATGCAAACAAACCGTCGCCTCGGTTTACCTTGTTGATCCAGTCCTTCGTCGGGAAACCTTTAGGATCGCAGCCCCAGTTGATCGCGTTTTTCGGTTGGTACACTCGGACTGTGCGAGTTCGAACCGACCGATCACCGACCGACGGAGGAGCGAATGAACGGTCAGATCACCAGTCAACGAACGCCACCATCGTCCCACCACGTCTTCCTTCACTCACTGTAGTCGACCTTCATATGCACCGGGAACGTGAGTTTGGCCCAGCTGACGAACGACAAAGTTCCGATTTCCATCAGCAAAAACCGCCAAGACCAACGATCTCATATCCATCTACGCGCCATGGGCAGACGGGACCAAGCAAGACTCACTTGGCCGGTTGAAAGCCGTGTGACATGCCGAGGTTGAACATGATGTACTGGAAGCCCGGTCAAGCCGGTCGCACCCCCACCGGTTCGTCAGCATAAAAAAAAAAAAAAAAAAGGCGAGGTGGGCTGAAACAAGGCTCACCATGGGCTCCTGAGGGACCGGACGAGCGCTGATGCCGACACGAGCGTCAGCGTCCAGGGCCGCCGAGGTGACCCTCCACGACTGTTGACCGTTGTTCTGTCGAAAGGAGAGCGAGCGACCGTCATTCAGTCAAACCGCCGCGATCATGACCCGCTCCGAAACTTCAACATCCACTCGCACCCGCTCCCGCCCCCACTCACCAGCCACGTGATGTACCCATTCAAACCAGGCTCGTACTCCACTCCATATCTCGCAAACATCTGGTCCGTCAGCTGGTAGGCAGAGTTGTTCGCCGGCGCCGTCCCGGATATGGCTTGTTGAAGTGCCGAACCGGTGTACGAGTTCATTTGGGCACCCGGTTGGAGAAATTCGTAGGCTCCAGGAGTGTTGAGAATGGTGTAGTTCCTGTTGAACGGAGCGAGCCTGAAAGGGGCATCAAGGGTAGTGACGGCGCAAGGAGCACGTCAGCCCCGGGTTGACACGGATGAGGGGCGAGCGCCTGCCATCGGTCACTCACTGAAGCGACTGAGAGAGAGCGCCGCCGGTCGTCGCGAACGCTTGTGCTTCGAAAACTGTTTCGAGTTGCCGGGGGAGAGCAGAGGGTGAGTATATGAAACGCCACGCAAGTCGAGACCGGGACAGGGTGAGGCCGGCTCACCGTCAATCTCGGGCGCGCTCCTGCCAACAAACGTCCCGTCCGGGTTTGTTGGCCCAGGATGGTCCTCGCCGGGGCAGGTGCAAGCAGAGAGCCTTTGTCCGGGCAGATTGCTGAGAATGGTGCCGTACTGGCCGATGAGCTGCGCGTCGGCGGGAGTCTTGTTGGCGAAGGATTGGTTGGGGAGGACGCCGACGTCGCAGCTGTCGTACGAATACGGCCAGAGACCCTGTGGGAGAAGAAAAGCGAAGAGAACGGGGATCGGTCGGTCGGGAGAAAGTGAGGGAGGAGGAGGAGGACAGTCCTCTTACTCACGTCTGTCGTCGCACCGTATCCAGCCCTGCCGAGCTGATTTTCAACGCGGGACAGGGGACGTGTGAGCAGGGCGAGACGAGAGAGTCGTAGGTAGCAACGTAGTACTCACGTTGCCCATCGCCCAGAAAGCGGGCCACAATCCGGAGACGTAGGGGCTGCCGGGCAGTTGGATGGCAGCCCTGAACGAAGAAAGCAAGGCGAGGTCGAGGTCATGACATGGTCCCCAACAACAAACACGAACCGGTCGGAGCGAATCACGAGCTGACTCACTCCATGTAGCCACCGGTGAAGCAAAACTTGTTCCAGCTTTGGAGCATGCCGGATTTGAAGTTGAGGTCGTGGCCTTGGCGCTCGTCCATGGTGATGACGAGCGATCCGTTGGAGGTGGTGATCTGGTCGGGTGTGTACCACTCCGCGTCTTGCGTCGCCCAGTAGTAAAAGTCTGGCGCCTCCCAGTAGGGGTCGTCGCCTGGGTAGAAGGATCGGCCATCGGTGTTGAACTCGTCGCTGTAGAGGCGGATGAGGGTCACGACGCGAGACGAGATGGACAGGACAAACGGGAGTGAGCACGGGCGACGTAACGCGTGGACAGATGACAAAAGATATAGCTCACCTGAAAACAAGCTGGTATTGGGTTTTTCCATCGCTGGAGATTGCAAGATGGCCGACCAGGTAAGAAGCGGTCGAGGCGGATCGCCAAACAACATAAAAAGAGACAGACGAGCGGACTCACAAGCCAGTGCGGGTGTACGCTTCTTTTGGGGTGTCACGGTCGACGAGGTCGAACATGTTTGGAACGTCGGGGACCTGGCCGGTGGAGTTTGCGATCTGTTGATCACGGTGGGCGGGCGAGCGGGTCAGTGAGAGGGTATGAAGGAGGAAGAAAATAGGACACCGTTTTTTCTTCTCACCAGGCTCGAGTCATGTGAAGTCCTGAAATAGCTCAGGATGGGGTATCCTGCGAAGAGCTGGAGAGGAAGAGATGGGGATGGAAAGGCAGAGGCATGAACGACGAGAAGGTGGGGCGACTGGGAGGAGGATGGACGACGTGGATTTATGTGCGCACCATGATCAAGCCGCAGCCGAGGATGAGGAGGGAGCCGAGGTTCATCAACCCCCTGGCGGTGAAGACGGAGCCATTGTCGTCCTTGCCGTCCCTGAGGGCGCGGTCGTCGTCGTCGTCGTCGGGCCCGCTGGTGCCGTACTTGGCCATGTCGGGGGGAAGGCGGTAGTTGCTGTGGTAGGAGGACGTGGAGGCCGCCGTTCCGGGGGTGTTGGGGGGCAGGAGATGTGATCGCGGGGACGTGGGATCCTGAGGCGGGGCGATGTGGTGGAACAAGGTGAGCGTGGGGCATGGAGGGTTGGTGTGCACCTCTTCGGTTCGCTTGGGTTGGCATCACTCCGCTGGACTCACCTGCGCACCATAGCCGTCGCGGGAGCCATAGCCGGCGCCAGGCGACCTTGGGCCCGAGCCAGGGCCGGCGGCGGCGGCAGCAGCGGCGGCTTGGGCGGCGGCGGCAGGATTGCCGCGATAAACCCTGGCGCCCACTTTGGAATCTGAAGGAGGGTGATGGGAGGAGGGCGACACGAGGGGGTCGCTGGATTGCTGGGCTGCTGCGTTGTTGGCGAAAGGGTAGTACTGTCCGCCTGTGGGAGACGGCATGTAGAGGGGAGAAGGGAAGGTGGAGAGGTGGGCGGGGGAGAAAGCGAGGGAGCGGGTGAGCGGGTGAGCGGGTGAGCGGTGAGCGGGCGAGAAAAGTGGCTGGGCGTGGGAGTGAGTGGAGAGAAGGGAGGGTGAGGGTGAAGGTGGATGAGGATGGAGATGGGCGCAGGGATGGATGATGGATGGTGGATGGAGGAGGAATGGAAAACTGGGCCGACGATGGACGATGGATGGAGGGCGGGAAATGGGGATCAGCAGATGCGGTGCACGCGGGCGACAGAGGGAGACTGCCAAGAAAGGATTTCCTGCTCGAAAGGGGTTCAGTCAGTTCAGTCGAGTCCGCAGTCACAAAGAGGAAAAGAGAGAGAGGACGATGCTCAGCTCAGCTCAAGCTCAGCTCAGCTCAGCCCTCCACTCATCTCATCTCATCCCATTCCATTCCATTCGCCCCTCACCCGCCCGCCCAGCCTCACATCCACTTCGCCCGCCGGCGTCGGCAGAAGACGACGGGGACGTGGACGCCCAGGACAAACCCGGTTGGGCAAACTGCCGTCGGCGTGTGGCTCCTGTCGTCATCCATCCCATCCCATCGTGACCAACAGACAGACAGACAGACAGACAGACAGACAGACAAGACAGACAGGCCGGAATGAAGAGACGCTCCGCCTCAAGCCCGGTGCAGTGCAGATCGTCTCAAACCGCCTTAGCCTCGCTCGAACGGCCATCTTCCTCCACCCTCAGCCGGCCCTAACGGCCACTACGCCGACTATGCCGCGACTTGGGCCAGCGCTTTCCTCTCCCGTCTCTCCCGTCCGTCGATCTAGCTGCCGACCTTGATTTCTTCCGTCGCCGCCGACCATCCGTACAAGGACAGACACACCGCACGCTATGACCTCCTCGACCGACACGTCAACGCGACGGCAACAGTAGGGTTACCAGAATCCCAGTCGTGGCGTCCCTCTCCACCACATATATCTCCGAGTCCACCTTCATTCCTTCCCTTCACCTCCACCGCCTTCTCTCATCCAGACCACTCTCCCATATACGCTCAGCTAGCTAGCTAGCGCCTTTTTTCTCTTCAACGCTTTCACAGAGAGCATCACGTACGTCGGCTGACCCAGCGCAGCGTGTCCTGACCATGTAGACTAGCAACGGTGTCGTGCGTGCGTGCAAGCCTGGTGGACGTACATGCTGCCATGTCGAGCGTGTACACCCGGCGACGATGAAAGCGTGAAATAGACGGGTCGGATGGGATCGAATACGACCGACGGTCGGTCAGATAGATAGACGGACGGGCCACAGCCTGCGCTGTGGTTGGATTTGCGAAAAGGATACCACCCTCCCTTCTCTCCCATCCTTCCTCCTTCCACCTCACGGCTAACCTACGCACCCTTCCTCCCTAAACGCATCTCATATCGCCCGATTGGATTGGTTCGGATGGGATCCCATGAAAGAATAGGACCGTCGGTCAGATAGATAGACAGGCAGACGGGCCGATACCTGGCTGTGGTTGGATTTTAAAAAGGATACCACCCTCCCTTCTCTTCCATCCATCCTTCCTCCCTCCATCTCACAGACACAAACGCACCCTTCCTCCCTAATCCCTCGTCGTTCCCTCCCCCGGCAAGCCCCACTCCGGCACACCCTCCGGCCTCGGCACCCGCTTGTTCTCCCACTCGTCCAGTTCGTCTGCGTTTGCTTGGAGGCGCTGTAGGGCAAGTGAGGATGGTATGCGTTAGTTCGGGTTGTGAGTGCAACGGGCCGCACGGAAGGAGGACCCACAAAATACTCTTCCCGGATGTCCACCTTCTTCCTGTTCTTGTTCATGCGCAGCTCGTCCTCCTTGCTCACCTGGCCGCGAACCGATGGATGGCCAGCCGGGTGGTGGCCGGTGGGAAGTGAGCTGCCGCCCATCATTCTTTCCTTCATCCATCCATCAACTCCTTCGTTCGAACGGCTCACCTGCGACACCTTCTGGTCCTGCAACTCGTACCTCGTCTGCGTCAGCGAGCTCAGCGCAAAGCTCGCCCCGACGATCGTCACCAGGAACGGCGCACCAAAGAGGAGGACCGGGTGCCGGCGGACGCTCCTCAGGAGCGACCGCGACAAGGGGGACCCGCGGTACGGCTTGGAGGTGAAGGTGGGCATCGGCACTGGCGGCAAGAAGAACAAATCGAAAATCCAAGGCCGGGCCGACGGAGGCCGATATTCGAAAAGCGACGGTAATCGGGTTTATAATGGCGTCCCGTGGCGCGCCATTACTCCGGCCATTACGCCATTAACGCGCGGCGAGGGTCGGCTGACGTCGTCTCGTCTCGTACGACTTGCCCAATTCGGCACCTCCGCCCACTCGACGGCGACCGACCCCCCTCCTCGTCCCTCGTCTCCACCCCTCTCCTTCTTCTTTTCCGTCTCTCAACCTTCTCGCCCCTTTCTCTCCTGCCCACTCTCGTCCTCCTCCTCTCCCTGTTCGCCCACCGCGCGCAGTCCGATCACGGACCCACTTTCGCCCCCGTCACCTCGTCGCCAACCAACGTGCGGCAACCGTGCCCGTAGTCAGATAACCTGGCCGTCCGTCCGTCCATCGCATTGGCCACCCACCCCTCCGTTCACCTTCACCAAGACCCGGTCCAAGTGAGCCGCGTATTCGTGTCCATCGCCGCTTGCACGCAACCGCGCCGGCCTCCCTAGTCATCCTCACCGCCTTCCCGCAGCGCAACAGATAATTGACCGACGCGGGTTCGGATCCGATCATGGGCTTCAAAGACCATCTCCTCCCACAACCACCCTCGTTCGAAAAGAAGAAGCAGTACAAGTTCGGTCACAACCTAGGAGAAGGAACGTTTGGCGTCGTTAAGCAGGCCACGTGGGTCTCTGCTAAGCCGCCCATCGGCGTGGCTATCAAGGTCATTCCCAAGAAAAATGTAAAGTCAGTCGCGTCCGTCCAGTTCGTCCGTCCACTTTCCCTGGCGACGTCGGGAGCGAGCCGGCGCCCGCGCCCCCTCTTTGCTCGACTGATTCCTCTCGTTCCATCCGTTTCTTCTGCTGTCTTTCAGAGGCCATGAGGATATCGTGATGGACGAGATGAACGTCATGAAAGGACTCGATCAGCCTCATATCGGTCAGTGCGCCGAGAGAAGGATTAGAACGAGCGTTGTGGACCGTTCGCCGTCTAACCCTGTCTTTTCCTTTTCCTTCATCCATCCAGTCAAGTTTCTCGACTGGTTCGAGTCCCGGGACAAGGTGCGACCCGGCGTCGTCCCATCTGCCACCCCGTCATCCCACGCCGTGCTCATCCTCCTTCCTCTCCTCTCCCACGCCAGTTCTACCTCGTCTTTGAAGAGGCCACCGGCGGCGAGCTCTTCGAGCGCATCCTCTCCCGAGGCCGCTTTACCGAGGCGGACGCGGTAAAGGTGATCAAAGCGATCCTCTCCGCCGTCGCCTACTTGCACAAGCACAACATCGTCCACCGCGACCTCAAGCCGGAGAACATCCTATACCGCACCAAGGCCGAGGACGCCAACGTGGTCATCGTCGACTTCGGCATTGCCAGACACCTCGAGACCGACGATGAGGTGCTCACTCAGGTCTGTGGCAGCTTTGGTTACGCTGCCCCCGAGATTTTGGAAAAGCGCGGGCATGGCAAGGCGGTGGATATGTGGAGCTTGGGCATCATCACGTACACCATGTCAGTCGACCTTGGCCTGTCTCGCCGTCGTCGTCGTCGTTCGCTCATCTGTCGTCATCGTCGCCTTCCTCCCTCACCCTTGTCCACATCAAGGCTGTGCGGATACACCCCTTTCCGATCCGACGACCCTCAAGCGCTGGCAGAAGAGACTACTAGGGGCAGGATCGAGTTCCACGAGCGATATTGGAAGAACATCAGCGAGGAGGGTGAGTAAGAGGAAGGTCGTCGCGTAATCCATGATGCACTGCCTCACGAGCGAGCTGACCTCTTTTTCTTCTCCTTTCCGCCCGCCAGCCAAAGACTTCATCCGCAGTCTCGCACAGGTAGACCCATCCAAGAGGCCCACGGCGGAAGAGGCGCTCAAACACAAGGTACGCCCCCCGTTCGTCCGTTCACGTCTGACCTGTTCGATTCGGCCACCTGACTGATCGACCAACGGCGTCTCGCCTCCTCATCATCGTCCCTCTCCGTTTCTCCCTCTCCGTTTCCCCCTTGTCCACCGGTCTTGTAGTGGCTCACGGACCACGACGCGTCGGACAACGTGGACATCTCGCTCGGCCTTCGGGAGAACTATCGCAAGCGCTGGCGAACGGCGATCAACGCCGTGCGCGCTTCCACCAAGTTTAACAAGGTTCTCAAAGATAACGCCGGAGCCGGAGCCGGAGCAGGGCCTGCGGTTGCTCCAGCTGAAGGCGGCGTCGGACGCGCGGCGTCCGGCGGTCTAGTCGCCCCATCGCCTGGCCTGAGCGTGAGCTCCGGCAGCGGCGAGACCAGTTCGGCGGCGAGCGCGAGGCACAGGAAGCAGGACGCCACACCCAATTCGGGGCGGAACGGCATCGCGGCGGCAGCGGTTGCGCACGAACCTGAGGAAGAGGACGACGACGAGGGCAGTGAGGGAGGATGGGCTACTGGGGAGGAAGGCGACCTGGACGAAGATGTTCCCGACCATCCGTCCCGTCCACAATGATTTGGCCCGGCGAATGCCCACTCTTCCGCCCTCATCATCATCAAGAGCTCCAAGAGCTCATAGCGTGTGTGATGCCTCAGTGCAATCCAGACGTCCTCTTTCACTGTCGCAGTGGCTCAGAAGGGTCACTAGGTGCGATTCAACGGAGGACGACCGCAGTGTTGGTTTTGCTCCCTGGGGGAGATAGGTCGGGAACGGAGGCAAGGCTCGGTTCGAGTATTTGCACGGATGACGTGTAGATGACGGTTCGACGGCTCTTCTCGTGCGGTATACCTACTATTTTCTTTCTTTCTTTTCTTCTCCTTCCCTGCCCACTTTTCCGTTCACATGCTCAATCACTCACCCAAATCCCCTGTATCCGACGTCCTTAACAGGATCATGTTTCCCCCGCGCGTCGTCTGTGCCGGCCACATGCGCCCTGAGGTAGGCACCATCTTTTCTTGTGTTTTGCTCGCTTGCTCGCTCTCTCTTCCTGTACTGTTTGCTCTCTTCCTCTTCGTTGGCGATGAACTGCTGGAGCGAACCCCCTCTTGAGTAACGTCCACAGCCTGTCGGTGGTCCGCAGCGAAGCGTGATCGCTGCGCGGGACCGAAGGCGCGTGGAGTGGAGACGCGTCTGAAGTGACGTGAGAGTGGAAGGGTAAATAAACACTGCTCGCGAAATGAAGTGAGATGAGATAAATAAACTCCACCCATCGCTTCTCTCAGCCGATCGATCGATCACCTCTCGAAGCGCTCGCTCGACGATCGAACGAACGAGTAGACTCGACCTCGACTTTCTCCTCTGTCTCTTCTCATCCTCGCACAGCTTCCCTCGCCCCTCCCTAACCCCCTTCTCGCCATGCCCCCGTCCACCCACCACCGCCCATCCGCCTCCCTCTCTCTCTTCGATCGCGTCGGCGTCTCCCACCTGACGGGCACCAGTCCCGGCAACGACGACAACCCGTCACGCCCCGAGCTGAGGGCGCAGCTTCGGATTAGGGACGCCGAGCTGGAGGAACTCAAGGCTAGGTTGGGCGAGGCGGAGAGGAGGGAGGAAAAGGAGCGGGAGAGGGTTAGGGAGTTGAAGGGAGTGAGTTGGCTTGTCTGTCTGTCTGTCCGTCCGTCCGTCTATCTATCCGTATCCGCCTTTGTTTGCCCCTTTTGCGTCGCCGTACTGACTTCACATTTCCCCACCCCTCACTGCAATTTGCTCCAGAAAGCGGACCGGGCTCTTTCACAGCAACAAGTGACGAGGCTCGAGCGCGAGTTCAACTCACAGGAGGCCATCCTTCAGGGTTTGCAGAAGGAGTAAGTGAGCAGAACGAGGCGAGGCGGAGCGACCGCGGAGCCGGTTTTCTTCTATCATCGTTTTGCTCACTCCCATTCTCGCCATGTTACTTCCTTTCCTTCCACGCACACCCATCCATCCGTTATTTCCACTTCCACTTCCACTTCCCCCTCCCCCTCTTCCCCCCATACACTCCCCCTACCAATAGCAACGAAGACAAGACGATAGCCCTAGAAACGCTTCGCCGGCGCCACAAGACCCTCTCCGACTTTTGCGAGCGCCACTTCGGCGAGGACTGGGAGGCCGTCGTCTACGCCGCTCCTTCCAGCAGCGGCGGCGCGGGGGTAGGCGGTGGCGGCGGAAGTGGGTCGACCTCTGCAGCTTTGGCCGTCGCTTCTCCCGGTGCGGTCGGCGGCGCAACTGGTGTGAATGCCAACATGGGTGTCCTGGGCGTAGGGAGCCCGTTGGTGAGGATCCTGAGCAGCACCTCCCCAAGTCCCGTCAAACGCTCCTCCCGACCTCCGTTGGTCAGCCCTCTGACGCCGCCGATCTCCTCGGTCGCCGCCGCGATGACCATCGCCGAGGAGTCGGAAGGCGACGGCGAAGCTCAGAGCGCCAATGACTGGGTTCCTGCAAACGAGACGCTGCCGGTTGTAGACGAGAGTTACGCGGAGGAGACCGAGGTGCCCACTTCCAAAAAGGAAGGCGCCGGAGAAGGAGCTACCCACCACGTCCTCCCCGACGCGCACGCTGCCGCAACGATCCCCGCGGAGCAGCTCGTGCAACACCTCGTCAATCTTAAACTTCTCGTCCAAGGCCTCGAGCGCCGTTTGGCGGGACGGCAGACGCTGGCAGAGGAGGGCCTCAAGCGAGCCGAGGAGGCGGAGCGGGAGCTGGAGAAGATGAGGGCGGTGTGGGAGGCTAGGTTCGGCGACAAGCCGCCCTTGCGTTCGTCTGCCTCTTCCACCTCTGCCGCGAACCCCCTCATCTTAGCTTGAACGCTTCTAGCGACGATGTCACATGGCTTGTTTTACTGCACTGCACTGTTGATACCCTTCCTTCTTCAAGCCAGACACGGTCGCCGCGATGTTCCGTCGACCCCTGTCATCTTTCCGCAACCCTTTCTTGATACCCTCGACCGTCCGTCACTTTTATCTTTCTAATGAGTAATAAGCCGCCGCCGTCGAGCCTGCGAGAGCAGCCATTGTTGGAAAAGAGCCGTCAGGATGCGAGTGGGCGAGCCTTGTCCAATAAGTCGGAGTAATATCTGTCCGGCAGAGCGAGAGCAATCTCTTCCAACATGTTGGCCACGCCAAGATAAAATGCAAAGCAGTATACAGACGGACGTAAAACTCGTCCCTCTCAAAGGCTCACCACGGCGAGCCCAGCGCGAATCGGCCGTGGACGACTTGGAAAAGGGAGGGGGGTTGACGTCCAACGTCTTCAGCTTTCTTGTTGGCTAGGTTCAAGCATCATACGTCGTTGGAGCGCTTGGACATATGATGGCGTCGGTTCAACCTTGCACTGCGGCATCGAAGAATAAATATGGTCCCGACAGGGCTCGACAAAGTTCCTTCCGGTATACGTTTACCCACAATCATCCACCAACGCCGGCGAGGCCACGTCGGTCGTGTTCCGGTCGGTCCTTCTTACTAAGGTCATGCGACATAGATGACCGGAGCGGGCTCTGTGATCTGCTTTTCGATCCTCCCCACACTTGCCACACCCTCGCGCCGGATACTCTCCAAACTTTTCCACCAATACGAAGTGGGACGAGACGACGGGAGAGAAGGTATGTTGACAAATCCCGATGGGAGCGAAACCATTCTCCTTCTGTATCTGCATTCCTCGTGCGAATCAGCGTTCTTTTTTCACCTCACATCTCACATCTCACCACTGCTCATATACAGCTCTCGACTACGCGGCGTGGACCTGGCTCAGCGCGGAATTTCGACTGGCATTGATGACGTCGTGAAGAGGAAGTGGAGGCAGTGGGACCCGAGCCTGGAGTCCAATATACCACCTTTCCCAATTAGTCTCCTCGAGCACCCAAAGAACTCGAGGCTCGTCTCTCGCCCATAATCATTTCGGTTCTCCGCTTGAGCACAGGACTCTACTCGTGCTCCCGCCGGGAAGAGATCCGGCAATCTACCAGGTGATGGCGACCTTGAGTGATCTTGGAGTGCCTGCGGAAAAGCACGAGCTTCTCAGCGCTCTCTCAAGGGCATGAATATGGTCGCCGGTCGGAATGAATCTTACGACGTGGATCAGGCGGGCCCACGTCACTTAACCAATCCAGCGTCGCTTTTGTCGGTCGCTTTCTTGCGGTCTTCGGCGATAGATCTTTACCGCCATAGCCTTGCGGGCAGGCCCAAGTCAGGCCGGCGTCTGTCTCCGAATGCAGGCCGATCTGGCGCTGAGCGCCGCACTGAGCGCCGTAAATCTACACTCAGGGCCGGCGACTCACAGAAGTGCCGGCGGACACCAGCGGAGCGCAGTGCACAAGAAAAAAGGGGCCCATCGTCCCGCTACGTCTTCCCATTGTTGAAAAGAAACCGGTTACGACGCCAAGTCTGGATTGGGCTTGGAGACGCAAAGCAAAAGGGCGCGCTGCGTGCCTACATCGGTTCCTTTGGCTTTTTTGACGGCACGGTGTCAAACCCGCCCGCGTGCCAACGTCCGGCCGAGATGCTAGACTTGTTACGGGGCAGGCTATACACGTTGGCGACGGTCTGGATGATCTTTGAGTGGGCAATTGGGCGCATTGATCAAGGTAAGATGGTTATATTCGGACGGATTTGAGGCGGTGGTCCAAGGTGAGGAACGAACGACGAAGCGACGTCGACCATGTGCCATTCTGTTTTCTCCACGTAGCACGTCCTGAACGACCGAATTGTAAGCCTAAAACGGTCGGTCGCCCATGGCCACTCGTCTGGCCGTGACGCATTGAACAGGCCAGGCCTACACACATCCCGACGACGACGCATATCGAGCGGCGGCCTCGCGACGCTCTACAAGAATCGTATCGGCCAAGCCCGACGGGCCTTTGTACGCGACGGTCGGTCGGGACGTCAAAATTTCATGCGACCGTCGTCGCCACGGGAGAACTGCAAAGCGCCTTTTTTTCTCTGATCGCGTCGTCTGCCGTGCTGTTCGCTGGCGTCACAGTCACTCCCGCAGGTCGAGGTCGCGTCGCGGACCACCAAGGGACGCTCGCGCGAAGGGGACGGATTGGTATTATAATCACAGCCGACCTGCCTACCCGACAAGTTCGTTCGGGACGGAGCGAAAACGCCACCCTCGTCGACGGCCTTGCGGTGACGAGACCAAGACGACCGACTACTACGGCAGAGGAAGGATGTGTACGCAATCGATCGACTGAGTAAATCGAGATTAAGGTGTGCTGCTCGTCGACGCCGCTCATCGGCGAGAAAGATTGGCAAGGAAGGGGAGAGGAAATGAGAGGAACGCTGGCACATCGAGACACGGGGGCTCAAGAGGTAAAAAGATGGAATCAAGATATCTGACCCGACCTGGAACCCGGTCCGAATATCGAACGGCGCGGCGCGGGAGGACGTTGCGTTCAAATGACGCCTCCACAATTGGGACAAGTCCAAACGCATCCTTCCGCTTTCTGCCACCTCCCCTCGTCGTCCTGAAACACCCATCCCAATTTCGATGCCTGGTTTTCCACTTGCCAGTTCTTCCTCTTGCCCTTCTGTCTTCCCTTGCGCTGAGGGCTGCTGAAGACTACATCGTTGGACGCGCCTCGTCCCTCGCCAGATCCTCCTGTGGCGTCGCACCGGTCACGCTTTCCTGCTCCTGAACCGGAGCGGGGCCTCAATGGGGACTGGAGAGCCGCAACTGCAGCCACTTTGGCGGACCGGGTCGGCGTACGTCTGACTGGCGAGAGGGCCGCGAGGTTGCGCAGCCGCGAAGAGGCTCGCTTCATCGACGACGTGCCGTCGCCGCTGCCGTTCAAGGCAGCCCGCTCACCCTCCTGCTGCTGCGCGGCCGGAGCGTGTCCATTCTCGCCCCCTTCGGAGGGTGCCGATGTTGAATCGCCCGCCACCGGTGGTGGCGCCCGAGATTCTTTCCTCCTCCGCTCCCCCTCCAACTCATCGATCCATTCGTCGATGCCCAAAGACTTTCTCCAATTCTTCCTCAGCCCGCTGCCCTTTTTACCACGTGCGATGCCGTTAACGACATCATTCACCAGTTCCCTCGCTCGGAAGACCTTCGCGATGTTGCCAGCCACGCGGACGCGAACGGCTTCGCCGGGCTTGGTGGATGAGTAGATCCAACCGCCGCGAGTGATGGAGGAGCGAGCCAGCTGGAGCAGCTCCGTCGGTAAGGGGCCGCCTGGGGCGTGCTGGTACACATCTGCAGAGTCAGGGAAGAGTCCCTCGTATGGCGACTGTGCTCCGTCTGTGTTGTCGGCTTGCGCCTTCGTTGAAGAAGGTGCCTCCTCCGTCGTCGTATCAGTAGATAGCCTTGCCTTTTTCGACGGGCGATCTTCGCCAGACGCGGGATCCTCGTCGAGTTTGTCGAAATCGGGATGTCCGACGTACGTCAATCGAACGTCTTGCTCCTCGGGCTCATACACGCCCGCGAGCTCGAAGGCCAGCAAGTCGCGCTTGCGAGAGGGGCGGACGGATCCCTTGAAAGCGAGATAGCCCTGATGCCACCAGGTCTTGCATCCCGGCCGAGGGCAGTAAACCATGCGGTCTTGCAGAGGGTCGTAGAAGCCTGTGGGGTGAGGCGGTTGATTGCGCTGTGTCGAGAAAGGGCTTAAGTCAGGCTCGCTTCACGAAAGCGACATCGACCGCCGTGGATGGATCGCTCACGTCGTATCTCCTGCCGACGGCGTTGTACGTGTAGCGCCACCAGTAGCTCGGATTAGGCTCTTCGGCGTCTTCCGACATTTCGTCGAATTGTACCACATCGGCGACCCCTGTCGTGCGACCGGGTCAGCGAAAAACGAGTGGACGAAGGGAATCGGATGTGAGCGGCCCGAGGGAGGACGACGAACGCGGCGACTTGCGACACATCAACCTCACCGTCAAAGGTGCGAACGTCGACAATCTGCTCATGGTTCGAATATGCGACCTCCTTCGCCTCCCGACAGACGCGCACGGCGCTGTCCGAAGCAAACGAACGGCCAGGGTCAGCGAATCCACCTGCCCGGGGAGCACCTTGCGGGTCGAAGAGTTGTGCAACGACGCTCACTTCTGACCAGACATATCGTCATACTTGTAGTAATACGCAACCTTAAGCCAGCTAGACAATTGAAAAAACGTCGGATGTGCGCTGAATCCGATTTTCCTCCACCGACGTGCGAAGGGTGGATGCCACGGTCTACTCACACGTAGTCTGACCCTTTGGCGCGGATCTCCCTGACCTTGGCAAGGTACAAATCATCTTCGGGGATCTTCACATCTACATCGACGTCCTCGCTGTCCCCTTCTGCGGGCCGGAGAAAAATGTCCTCTCCCACTGTGGACACGTGGCAAAAGTCAGCGGAGTCGGGTGTTCAAACGAGCGCGTCAGAGGCACCAGCGCTCCGCCGTTTCTCGTCCGGAACGTGGCGCACCCGTGGCCGTGCTCTTCCCGCAAGTCGACGCGGGTTAGGGGCAAGCGCCGTGGCCGCCGTACGCTGCAGTCGAGGCGCCTTCGGGAAACGCGAGCGGAGTGAAGACTCACGGTGGACCTTAATGTTGTTATCGGGGACTGTCAAACGCGTGGTCGCCAAGCCATGCATGCGCCGCAAAGTCGTCAGATGGCGATTCATCCGGCTGCGCCAAGGACAGAGAAAGAGCTAAAGGCGAGCTCGGGCTCACGCATAAAGCTCTTGAATTTGGTCAGTTTCGCAAATTCTTCGGGCGACGGCTTTGGCCGTTCGTCTATTCCTTTTTCGTCCGCTTGTTCAGCCACCTCGTCGGTGCTCTGGGGGTCCGGATGGCCATTAGTAGAGGCGTGTGGGGCGTTTCCGAGATCCTCGGGGGCGACCATTCCGGTGGCGATATGCTTCGGGCCTTCTTCTTCTTCTTCGTCTGCGTCATTGTCTTCTTCTTCTTCTTCTTCTTCTTCTTCTTCGTCGTCGTCTTCTTCTTGTCCTCCTCCTTCTCCTTCTTCTCCGTCTTGTCCATCATCCCGGCGCGTCCGTGAGGACATCTCGTCACGGACGCTGCTCTCGCTGCTCTGAGGCGTGTCTTCGCTGAGCGCCACAGCCTGGTTGAGGGGAGGGCCTCGGTTGCGCCGTTTGTGCATTAGGGCGCCTATGAAGAAGGACATGTCCGACGGCGGGTGGTGTGCGTGGATGAAGCGGGAGCGACGGGCGTAGCAGGAGCAGAAGAGCAGGGAGGGAAGGAGGAGGAAGGGGAAGCAAGCCGGGTCGGTCGGTGTGCCGAGGGCGGGTCGGGGTCGAGGTAAGGCGGAAGGAGCTTCGCGACGACGACGCCGGAGTGACGACGAGTTCAGTCACGTCGCGCGGATTTCATTAAGAAGCGTTTGTGCGAACAAGGTGGGCAAGTAAGTACATACGTATACCTACTATACATCCGTACCATACATACATGCATACACACATTGCATAGAGTATGTACTACGTGCTCGTCCATCCCCCGCTCCGCCCGTGGCTGCGTGCAACGCCCTACGTAGCCGCGCAGGGCCGTATGCAGGCGGGGGTGGCGACGTACCTGGACGCAGGCAGCGCGCATGGACGACGAAGGGATAAAGTTTTTTTTCCGAGTCACTCTTCCACGCCCCGAGCCGCCCTTGGACGATGAGGGGGCCATGAGAGCTCCCCGTTCGCCACACCGGAAGGGGCGAAGAGGACAGGACAGGACAGAGGACGGCCGACGACGACAGCGGCGCGCCTCGTTTCACCTTCTCGCGCCTGTCTCATATCCTCACAACCGTAATCTCCTATGGCTGGCCTTTGGGCGGACGTGCTCAACGAGATATAGTATTCGAGTCATAGGGGTTGGCCTGAGAGAGACGTGCCCTTTTTTTGACTCACAACTACCACCTCTTTCCTCCCCCTTTTCTCGTTTGGGACGCTCGTCGCCGTCCTCGTTGGACAGACGACACTGGAGGACAGGGCGTACAGGAGACAGCGAGCGAGCTGACAGAACGAACGAGTCCTCGCTGCTCTTCTTCCAACCTCTCCTTTAGCTGCACGCTACATCCGGTTCGACGAAGGCGACCGCGAGCGCGACATCAGCGGACGGACCGGATTGAGATCCCCCATCTCCTCCGTCCTCTTTTATTAAATTCTGCGACTCAGGCCGGACGTAGTCGAGGTGGAGGGAGAGCGGGCCGCCATGGCCATGGCCAGGGCCAGGGCCAGGGACGGGGACGGGCTGGCCGGTTTGTCTCGTCCCTCGAGAGGAATTCGAGGTCCACCGGCAGTCCTTGGATCACGATCGCCTGTGGGAGCCGCGTCTTCAACAGAACACGCCCCAGCGTCAAGGCCAACGCAGCCCCAGCAAAGGGTTTTACGCTCAGTCAGATGCTGGTCAATGCCCTCCTCCTCCCCCAACCTGCACGGCTCTTCCACAGAGCCTCTCCGCCGCCCTTCGCTCCCTCTCTTTCTCTTCGTGTCTCCAAGTCACTTCGACCCGCTCCTTGTAGTCTTTTAATCCATTTAAAGCGTTTCATTCCATTATGCCGACCAGGTCTATTATTAAAGTTTAGAGGATTACGTTTGAGGAGGAGGAAGGGCTTGTCCGTCCTCGCGCCGGCCTAGGAATGACGTATAAACAAGAAAACGGCGCTTAGGGGAAGTCGACGGGGTTAGGAAGCGTGGCGGGCTTGTCCATCGGCTTCTCCTGGAAGAGGTGCTCGAAGGTGGCGGCGTACGCGGTTCGGGGGGTCAGGTTCTCCCAGCCCCAGAGGTTTCGGAGGAAGGCGGGGATGGAGGAGTGGGAGTACTCGTTGCGCGACGGCTTGCTCTCAATCACTTCGTTCTTGACGTAGGGGCTCATGAGGATGGTGGGGACGCGGACGCCGAGACGCTTGAAGTCAAAGGTGTACGGCTTGCCGTCGGGGGCGACGGAGGTGTAGGTCTTGTCGTCGCCGGCAGGGACGCCAACGGGGGTGGCGACGTGGTCACCGAAGCCGCCGTGCTCATCGAAGGAGAGGATGAAGAGGGTCTGCTCCCACTGCGGCGAGCCGCGGATGGCCTCGTAGATCTTCTTGACAAAGGCCTCGCCGGTGGTGATGGGGCTGGGCGGGTGGAACGAGTCGTAGCTGCAGCACTCAGGGTTGATGTACGTGAGCTGGGGAAGCTTGCCGGCCTTGGCGTCGGAGAAGAACTGAGCGATGGGAAGGACGTGGTCCTTGGTTTGGTTGTTGGTGATGGTCCACTCGTAGAACATGGAGTCGGGGGAGAAGGAGGAGTTGTAGTAGTTGATCCAGGTCACATTGTGCTCCGAGGCCTGCTGGAAGATGCTCTTCTGGGGCATGGCGCCGTCGGCGTTGTTGTTCTCGCCGTAGCCGTGCGAGGTACCGCTGGTGATGTAAGCGCGGTTGGGGTTGGTGGGGCCGGGCACGTCGGCGAACCACCTGTCGAAGAGGACACCGGAGCGGGCCATGGCCTCCAGCACGGGGATGTTCTCCTGCTTGTAGTAGTTGATGGACTCTGCGGCGCGGCTGACGTTGCTGGTCTGGTACGTCGTGGCCTGCTCCGTCACGAAGCCATTCATGACGGGCTTCACCTTGCCAGCGTCGACGGTGGCCTCGTCGGGGTGGTAGGTGTCGAAGATCGAGTAAGAGACGCCGGAAACGCCGTGATTCCTGAGAGAAGGAAGGAGAGGGATGTGAGAGATGTGGTGAGAGTCTAAAAAAAGCTCCAGATTTGGACTTGTTCACTCACGGGTCGTCGGGGGCAACGTTGCGAGCAATGTCGGCCGAGCACACCTGCTGCGAGTTGGACTGCGAGGCGTTGACGGGGTTGCAGTACGGCTGCTTGAGCTGCGCCAAGCCGTCCATCTCGGCGTACCTGTGGCAGTTCCGAAGGGGACTTTAGTGCCCTGAAGGCCAGGCCGCGCCAGCGACAAGTGGACGAGTAGAAATCCCCGGCGGGGGGGAGGGGCAAGCTCACGTCATACCGCCGAACAAGGTGTCGAAGCTGCGATTCTCCTGGATCAGGATCACAACGTTCTTGATCTTGTCCGAGAGGCGGTTGTCCCGCTGGGGAGCCGCGTGGACGGCGGTGCCAGCGAGGGCGAGAGAAACAACAGCGGCGGCGCCAGTGGTGAACTTCATGGCGAGGAGGTGGGACAGGTGGGGTGTCTGTCTGTACGAGAGGACGACTCGATTGGCCCGACGCCCTGCTTGTTTTTATAGCAAAGACATGGACGGCGAAATGAGGGCACGGAGGAGCCGACGAAAGAGCATGGCTTTGTTTCTGAGGTGGAGGGCGGAAGGATCGGACGAAGCAGAATAGCGACCGCGTTCCTGCAGTGAAGCTATGGGAAAAGATGAGCGCCGTTCCTGCTTGGCGAGACTGCACTGGGCCCGGCCGCTTGACCATGAGACGTAGACCGGAGCGGCGGACGAAACGGCGGCTGTCGGGTGACGCTTAGACGGGAATCGCCGCCGTTTCTGAAAATCACGCCCACTTCACCGCCAACCCCGACCGGACGTCCGCCGGACGTACGACGGCGGCGGCGACAACGACGGCGAGCAGTCGTCAGTCAGTGCGGCCGAGGTGGAAGCGATGCGGGGCGAGTTTCGAAGAACGGCATGTGTGTGGATCTGGGGTCTCACCTGACTGCGGCCGACGTCTGGCGGCGCTTGGCGCGAATAAACGTTCGTAAATGACAGAACGTTCTGAACGTGATGAGTGAAGCGCCGGGGAACGTGCGCGGCTCATGTCGTCCTACACGGTCGAGACCGAAGCTGGCAAGCTCGACGGACGCTCTCTCTCCTCGGCCCCGTCAGATCGCCAAACGGACGTCCGTTAGTCGCAGTTGGACGGGGTTTGCTGATCAACCGGAGAACGTCCATGGTAATATCCGCCCGGCCCCCGGCCCGACGCCAGACGCCGCACGGACCACCCCTGTTTGCAACAAACAACCCGGCCTTACCGACGCCCGACCCAGCCCGAACAAAACGCCGTTGACCATTTACATCTCGTCGCCACCACCTCCGTTCCGGGCACCGCCGCCGAGCCTCGAGCGGATCGCCTTGTTGATGCTGGCGATGAAGGCCGCTCGTCCGGAATGGGCAGCTCCAGCGAACCGTGCCATCGAGTCACCGGAGGAAATAGCCCAGACGCTCCAGAAGCCAGCCAGTCGCTCCTGACGAAGGCACGCCCCTCCCACGCCCACGCCGCTACCACTGCCGCCAACGCAAGGGGTCATGGACAATCGGAGACGTCGTGAAAAAGGGCGGCCAATCCACCCGTTGGTGGCCCGAGAACCTAAGCCAAAGCGGCGACCATCAACGAAGAAAGAAAGGGAGCAGACGACAGGCCTCGAGGACGCTTCCCTCGAACGACCCCGGTACACTCGGTCTCATACGCCTTTACCGAATCGACATCACCTGGACGGCCGTATGCGAAGGAGGGGAAAGAAATCTGGTGAATCGCAGTTCTTTTTTTTTCCTTCACAAAGCAAGGTCGATGGAGAGCGTTCAGCGAGCCGACGGGCCCGTAGTTGCCCGGCCGACCTCGGTCTTTGGCTATGTAAAGGAAGCAGATGCGAGCCTCTTTTCGGAAGGGAAAAGACGATGGAGCGGACGGGCGTGGCACAGCTGTGGTGTTAACGAGCGGAGGAGGCGGTCAGCGCACTTGCTGCGACGGTGGCTCGTCGGCGACGATAAAACAGGAGCTATGAACGTTGATGCGCGCAAAGCGAAAGGGAGGACGGACGAGCTCGACGGTGAGCCTGCGCCTGAGCAAGCACCGTCCTTTCTCCACCAGGTCCAAGAGGAGGCTGGCAGGTGGCGCCGTTGTTGGTACGAGGGAAATCATCGATGCGCAGGCCGAGCACCGTGCCGAAAGGAGCGACCGAACGTTTGTCGGATCGTCTCTTCGCTGCCCAGACCGGCGTCGACATTGGACGAACGGGTTTGCTGACAGCCGAGACGTCCTCCATGCCCATGGAAAGAGCTCATGAAAACGGAGGGTACGCTCACTCAGACGGGATCCGGGCGGAGGGTGGCTGGAAGAGCGTAACGTCGTGGGTGAGCGAATGGGCGACGAGGTGACTGACCTGGAGCATGTCGTGGATCGCCGGTGGTTCGGTTCGCTCTTTGCCGACGAATGGCATGGGAGGCTTCACAGTTTGGTGAGAAGAGAGTGTCTCAGAGGCGCGTACGGGCCTCGTTAAGCCGATATGCTTTCACCGACGACCTCTGACGCACCATCCCTCCTCCCTGCCGATGTTATCGCTCGGCATTCAGGTGGGCCTCGACGCGACATAGACAGAATCATTCGTTCCTCGTGGCCAGAGACCCCGACCGTTCCGCGTCGACTCCTCGACTCCTTCACCCCCCTCCCCACCCTGCTCCGATTTGTAAGTGACCATCGGGATGCACGTCTCCTCTGTGCGCCAGCGCCGCCTAGCGTTCTTGACGATCATCGTCTCTTAGAAGAAAAAGGCTCGGCTCGATGTATGCAGTCTCAAAGGCGGGCGGGGGCAATGGACGGGATGGGACGATAAGAGACTCAGACGTGCGTCAGCTGAAAGAGCTTCTCTCGAGGACGGTCATCGCGCCTTTACGAAGCGGATACGAGAGCGGCTGGAGTATTGGACGAAGGACGGGTTTGCGTGGACGCTTTCCGTCCGGCCAGGAGAAATTCCGACCGACGACGTCTCAGCGCGGACCCCGTCGCCGACCAGTAGGATCCACATCCACTCCCTCCCATCCCACGAGCTCGCGTGGGCAGGGAAGTAACCAGCGAAGAAGCGCCCGGGTGCCCGCGCGGACATGTCTGCCCATCGACGGCCGCGCCCCGATCCGGCTGACGGCTAGGCCATCCCCAGCGCGCGGCCAAACCGATGCGAGTCGTAGATCGTCGCTTTCTCGGCAGAGTGTGAGGAGGATTGGGCTCGGTCAGAAAGTCGTGACGACTCGCACGGTCGGTCGCTCTCGTCCGGGCGCCCAGTCGCGTGCACTTCGGTCTCGAGCGAGCACGGCCGTCCGGGACGGGATGGGGACGTCGGTCGGGCGGGGGTGGTCGTCGTCTTCGAGATGGCGCCCGTCCGTCCGCGGAGGTGGTCGCAGTCGTTTCCACCGCCCTGTCCTTCCCACCCAGCGCCGACGAAGACGTTCGCCCATCAGGCTGGGGGGGTGGGGGTCCGAAGGAGGACAGCCGCTGTCGAGGTGGCCGGGTCTGCTTCGTTATGCTCAGTTCTACTCAGTTCTGCTATGTTCCACTCCTCCAGAGGCTACTCTGCTCCCCTCTTCACAGCTCACGTCCGCCCTGTGATCCAGAGCGACATTGTGATAGCGTCACCATCATCGTCATCATCATCACCAACATCAACGTCGCCTCGCTCGCTCGCACTGACGCCGGCGGCCGACCGACAGACGCTGACTGGGGCTCGCCCCGTCCAGCCGTTTGACTCCGTCAAGACCTCCTCTTCGGCGTCTACGTCCTGCGCGTAAGGGCCGCCCACCCACCTACCCACTCACCGACATTTTCGCCGCCCCTGGCAAGCACAAACTCAGCAGCAGCAGCAGCGCACTTGGGCGGCCAACCCAAGAGGCGATGTCACATGAGACGCGGCGGTACGCGCAGAGACCGAGTGCGGAGCACCAGACGGGACGAGACAAGATGGGACGGACGAGCGACCGGAGTTTTCCTTCGCCCTAATTCCTTCCTTCCATCCAAGACATCGACCGGCCCATGGCTGGCGCCAGAGGGAGGCCGGGTGGGGCAGAGACAACGGCCACGGCACGAACTGCCCTACTCGAAATTGTGGGACGGGAAGAAGCGATTCGCGTGAGAGAGTTTCGGGTCGAGTGAAGAGAGAGCAGGAGGAGGTCGATTGTTAACTCGGCCGATGGCGCAGAGCCCACAGCGAGCCATGGAAAAGACCGCAAGATTTTAATTTCCCGTGCATGTTTGACGTCTCTCGCCCCGTCCGTCTCTCGCCTGGACCATCCACTCTCGAACGGGACATTCGGCGGCGCGGGTAAAAGGGGGCCGGTGTCGAGCTCACACCAGTTTCAGCTCTCTTCACTTCGCAACGGGTCCTGCCACTTCCGTCATCCTCCGTGACGTCCGCCGCGGCCCCCTAAAAACGTCGTTCTCGGTCCCCACCCCAGGTTTCGTGACCGGCGCGGACACGGGGCTCCGTGCGACGGGACGCTGAGGAAGAGAAAGGCACACTTCGTTCGAGTCGAGGTCCGTGTGGTAGACGCACCCCCGCAGTGCCGCAAAGGACTTCGGAGCTGTGGCGCGAGAAGGGGCGCGGACCGAGTCGAGCCATGCGGCGAGAATAAGGCCCATGCGGGGCCCACTGGAGCGTACACGACGTGGGCTACCGCCGGACAAACAAAACGACGCGGAGCCGCGAACGCGACCAGTCGTCGAGCCCGGAGGAGACGTCTCAGCCGGCTGCTGCTCTGAGCGGACGGTCGGGCGGAGATGGGCAGATAGATGGGCCAGTCCCACTCTCTCGGCGCTGCCACTCGTCTTCAACGACGACAGTAGGTGCCTCGGCCAGGGTGGTCGTTCCTCGGTTCAGCAGACTCCAGAGCGTGGAGAACACCAGAAAGAGCAGCGCCAGACCAAGAGCAACAGTAGCACCGGCAGCACCAGCAGCCCCAGCAACACCACCACCAAAGAACGACATGAGGCCCACCACGCCTCGTCGACCTTGGCCTCTCGCTGCCCAGACCAGAAAGACTTCGCTCAAAAGGGCAGCTTTCAAGACCTGCGCCAGGTCAGTTTCCGACCGGCCGCCCCGCCTCGTCCTATCTTTCTTCGCCGCCGGGCGACTTTCGCTCGCCTTTCGTCTGGCGTCCCCCTATAGAGTCGCCTGCGTTTAAAAATCTTGTCCCGCCCAGCGCGGACATGGGTCGGTTAGACTTGGTTCGCGGTGGGGTGCGGTAAGGATATGCAGATACGCTATGCCTTCGCAGGCCCTTCGCGCCAAGTAGGGTTGTCGCCGCAGCACTATACGCGCGCCCTCCGCCAGCTGACCGGCTCTACCACAAATCTTCGGATTCGACGTCGACCACTGGAAGAGCTCAGCTCCACACCGCTCCTGCCCCCCTTTCAACGTCGGCCAGCTCGTCCGAAACCATCTTGCCCGACATGGCAGCACCGGGACAGACACCCGTGTTCGTCATGAGTGAGTGTCGTTCGGCGTCCACCACACATCCAGCCGTCCGTGCATCATGGCATCCCAGCTCTCGTCCAGGCACCCACGACTGTAGCAGAGCCATGGCTCTTGACCTCGGCCGAGGTAGCACGCTCTCTCCAAGGCTCACGGCGGCTGACCCCTCTTCTTCCCCTTCCTATCATAGACACCGGCCCAGAGCGCACCTCCGGCCGCAAGGCTCAGGTCTCCAACATCACCGCCGCCAAGGTGAGCCAGCCGCTCCGAGCCAAGCGAGCTAGCGAGCGACTCAGACGTCTACTTCGTCCGATACCGGCCCTGTTGCACGCCCCTAATGCTTCCTTTGTCGCCTGTCATATTGCTCGCTTCAGACCGTTGCAGATGTCATTCGCACCTGTCTCGGCCCAAAAGCTATGCTCAAGATGATCTTGGACCCCATGGGCGGTATCCTGTGAGCCCCCCGACGCATACCTTCCGCCCTCGGTCTGCGCCAATGCCTGAAAATAAATGAACTGATAGGTGATTTACCTTTGACTCCCCATAAGTCTTACGAATGACGGCAACGCCATTCTCCGTGAGATCGAGGTCGCCCACCCCGCCGCCAAGAGCATGATTGAGCTCGCCCGGACCCAGGACGAGGAGGTGGGTGATGGCACGACGAGCGTCATCATCTTGGGTGAGTGCGATCCACGCCTTCTCCCCGCTTGTCCCGATCACATTCCGCCTTCAACGTCTCGTATCGTCATGGCCGCATCGGATCCCAAGTCGCTCACTCTCTCTCCTTCCCATCGTCCACCCATTCTCCTTGCCCACGCACCGACCAGCTGGAGAGATCATGGCGCAGTCGCTTCCCCAGCTCGAGCGCGGCATCCACCCGGTGATCATCATTCGCGCCTTCACCAAAGCGCTGCAAGAGGCTCTCTCCATCATCGACCGTATCTCCGTTCCCGTAAACGTGGATGACGAACAGGAGATGCTCGCTCTCGTCAAGACCTCCATCGGGACCAAATTCGTCAGCCGCTGGAGCGACCTCATGTGCAGGCTCGCCCTCAAAGCCGTTCGCACCGTCGCCACCATTGACGAGACTGCCTCTTCCGCCCCTGCTTCTGCCGTCGCCGCCGTCGCTTCTTCGTCGGCCAATTCGACGCTGACGAGCGGTGCTGGTGCGGGAGCAGGAACGACGGCTAGTAGTCATAACTTGTTGAGCGCGGGGTCGGAAGGGACCCGAACGGTGGACATCAAGCGGTACGCGAGAGTGGAGAAGGTCCCCGGTGGAGAGATTGAGGACAGCAGGGTGTTGGACGGCGTCATGCTCAACAAGGACGTCACGCATCCCAAGATGAGGAGGAGGATCGAGAACCCGAGGATCGTGTTGCTTGTGAGTTTGCGGCCAGTGATCTCGTCTGTCGCATCTTGTCACGTCGTGTTGCCTCTCCTTGTCATGGCACCGGGACCCGTTTTCTGATCCTATCTCGCCACGTCTCGCCGCCTCGTCGTCTCAACCTTTCATCGTCTCAAGGACTGCCCGCTGGAGTACAAGAAGGGCGAGAGCCAGACGAACATCGAGATCACCAAGGAGGAGGACTGGAACAAGATCCTGCAGGTGAGCGTCGCTTCGCTTTGCAAGTGTTTGCTCTTTTTCAACCGTCCCTTGGCGCGGCCGGCTGATTCGTTGTTCGGACCGAATATACCGCATAGATCGAGGAGAATCAGATCAAGGCCATGTGCGATCGGTTGCTCGAGTTCAAGCCCGACCTCGTCTTCACCGAAAAGGGTGTCAGCGGTGCGTTCGTTGGCGCGGCCACGATCCGACTATCGGTCATCATCGACGTCTCACCGCCTTTGCCCTTGTCTCTTTCCTTCCCCTCGTTTCGTACCGTACCGCTCTGCAGACCTCGCGCAGCACTACCTGCTCAAGGCGAACGTGACGGCCATCCGCCGCGTGCGCAAGTCGGACAACAACCGCATCGCCCGCGCCGTCGGTGCCACGATCGTGAACCGGGTCGAGGACCTTCGCGAATCCGACGTCGGCACCGGGTGTGGGCTGTTCCACGTCGAGAAGTTGGGCGACGAGTTGAGTGACCGCCGGCTCGGTTTTCCCGTCTTCCGGGCCATGGACGGACGTCGGTCGGGCAAAGGCATCTCGGCTGACCGTTTGATGGACTCGCACGTTCTCTCGCTCCCTTTCTCTCTCGTCTCTATCGCATCGCCTCTTCCTCCCGTGCATAGGTACTTCACCTTCCTCGAAAAGTGCCGTAACCCCAAGGCGTGCACCATCCTCCTCCGTGGTCCATCGAAGGATATCCTGAATGAGATCGACCGCAACCTCGCGGACGCCATGTCTGTCGCTCGCAACGTCGTCTTCAACCCCAAGTTGGCGCCAGGAGGCGGCGCGACGGAGATGGCGGTCGCCGTCGGCTTGAGCGAAAAGGCGCGCAGCATCGAGGGCATCGAGGGGTGGCCGTTCAGGGCCGTCGCGGACGCCATGGAGGTCATCCCGCGCACGCTCATCCAAAACTGCGGCGGGAACGCCATCAAGGTGCTCACACAGCTCAGGGTGAGTTGTCACGTGTCGTTTGGTGGCTGGAAGAGAGAGAGACGGATTGGGGGGGGGGAGCGGTCTCGCTTTCGATTCCACGACCGAGCCAGACTGACTCGATTCGCGCTCCTTGATACGATCGTCGCGTGTCCGCCATGATGCCGCAAAGGCCAAGCATGCCCAGAAAGAAAATTCGTATGGCGTCGACGGAGAGACGGGTAAGGTGGTGGACATGAAGGAGTACGGCCTGTACGAGAGCGCGAGCGTAAAGATCCAGACGATCAAGACGGCCATTGAGGTGCGTCGTCTTCCTTCACTTCGTTCGCTTCGGACGGCTCTGCAGATAGATGGGCTGACCGACGGTCCGACGATTGGCTTCTTCTGTTTTTCCTTTCCACCGACCCTTCCTCCACTTCTTTTCGTTCCTTTTTTTCAGTCCGCTTCTCTCCTTCTCCGAGTAGACGACGTCGTCTCCGCCCGCCGTGCCCGCGGCGATGGCGGCGGAGGCGGTGGGCCTCAGGTGCAGAACATGGCTGCGGCGGGCATGGAGGAGGGAGCGCCCGAGATGCCCTAAGTGCGCGGTGAAGGTCCAGCCGGGCCGGTTTCGGTCGGTGGCGTCGGTCGTGGTGTGGAGCCGGCGGACCTGTCGGCGGGCCAGTGGTTCCACGTAGACACAATCAATACAGCACGTGGGTGATACGTGGCGATGGCGAGTCAGTTTTCCATCGCGTCCGTTCGTGCTCCTCCTCGTCGTGTCGCGCGTGCCTCGCCGGCCCACTCCCTCTTCCTCCGCGCTCGAGCACTCGCAGCGAGAGCTCGCGACTTGTACCCCACAATTGAATACTCCATCTAATCCACCATCGAAACGACCGACCTCACCTGTGCGCCGTCTCGTCCACCGAGACGAGACGAATCGGCGGCTCTAGAGCGGAGCGGCGACGGGAGTGACGCTCAGTCATGTTGGAGAGAGCGCGGTGGACGTGCCGGGAGCGGTTTTTTCTTTCTCAGACCAAGCTCTGTATGTAGCATGGAGGTACGGTTTGGGACGTGTGTCACGTGATGAAGGGCGCCTAGCTTTGACCGGGCGTTATGGGCGGATCGTCGGCCGGCGACGGTTTTTCCCGTCGCTCCCTCCGCCACTTAGCCGGCTGTACGGCATGTAGAGCGCTCGCTCAGCCCTCGCTTGCCGCCCCACCCGACGAGCTCATCCGCCCCCTGCCCGCTTCCTCGTCAGCGCTTGTGAGCTCGCGTCCGACGGAGCCGCCGGCATCGCGTCCTGGCTGTGGAGAGAGAGAAGAGGTCGCTGTCCATTTGTGTCCTGTGCTCTGCCGTGTTGATCATAATCAAATAGCTGGCCATATCGAGTCGTCTGCGATGGGCACCGCCCTGGTCGCTCTTCGTGCCGGTCCTTCGTTCCTCCTCCGCGCCTCTCTGCCTTAGTGGCGCATAGGACCACATACCGTACCTCGTTCCTGCGATCGTTTGCTCGCCGTCGCTCGCTCGCTCGATCCCATCGCTCTCCTTCCTATAACACCACTCGACCTCCTTCTTACAACGGCGTTCGCCCCCATGCTTTATTTCTAACTCGCCCTTCTTTTAGTTCCCCTAATACCTTCTCTCCACCCACCATCACAGTTTATCTCTGTTTTCTCGCTTACGCTCTTTTATGCGCCTCGCTCCTTTTCGAACACGGGTCCTCACACAGCATGCGCTCCTCTCTCTCCGCCGCGTTGACCGCTGGCGCCGTCCTCGCCGCCGTTGCCGGCTCGCCCGCTGAGGCGAAGAGCGGCAGCGGCACGGTCGGCCTCCAGAAGCGCTATGAACGCATGATCACATTCGGCGCCAGGTGAGCGTGAGCCGGCCACCTACAACTCGTCGCGTTCTCTTCTCTTCTCATCTCATCTCCTTTCTTTCTCCTTTATCTGCTCGACTTGTTCTGTAGCTACGTGGACGATGCCCACTCGGCTCCGGTCAGTCTCATGGCGGCATGTGACACGATAAAGAATATTGTTCCCAAGGTGGCCCGCTGACCCCAGAGATCTTGTGTTGGAACGTTAGATCGAATTCGACTATCGTTTCGCAAAGACGCCCTACTATCAAGGTCGCTTCAGCAACGGGCCCGTGATCTCTGAGTACCTCGCTCATCTCCTTTCGCCCGCCCTGACCGTCAACCTGACCAACGCGGGCGAGGACGACGGGAACTCTACGTTCCACTACATCAACCGCGCCTACGCCGGCGCGGTCACGTCCAACAACGTGACCAACGCCGAGGTCCCCGACGTCGGCCAGCAGATCGCCAACTTTGAGCTCGGCATCCGCAACGCCAACTTCCCCACCACCGTCTCGCCGTTGACTTCCAAGAAGCGCGCACATGGCGTCAGCTACCACGAAAGGAAGAGGAGGAGCCACGGCCACAAGCGCAAGAGGCGCTCTTCGTGTCCCAATCAGTCCGCCCCTCCCACGTCGTCCCAGGGCCAGTCCGCCGGCGGTTTGAACGACAACCCCGCCCCCATCTCGAGCTCGGGCTCCGGCGAGCCCGCGTCGCTCATTCTCATCGAGATTGGGCTCAACTCGCTCAAGTACATCTTTGCGGACCCTTTGGACGTGAAATCCACTTCGTCCATGGCCGAGCGCGACGCCAACATCACCGCCTCGACCAAGGCGCTGAGTTCGGCGTTGTGGAACCTTACTTACTCGGACGAATTCCGCCGCTTTTCGAGCTCCAAGAGCTACGACGTGATGGTCTTCGACATGTTCCCCCTCGATCTCATCCCCAACTGGTCCGAAAACCCAGGCAACATGACCGAGCTCCGGCGCGAGATCGACATGTGGAACGGCCAGGTGCAAGCCATGCTAGGCTCCCTCCAGGCCAACGCCGAGCAGCGCAGTACGGGAGATCGGTTCTTCACCTGGGTAAGTGAACGTCGATGAGTTTTGCGCTCTTGGGTCAGGCCGGTAAGGTAAGGACGGAGAGATGGCCGGACTGACTTGCGGTCGAGCTCTGCCCGTCGCCTTGACCTCCGGTTTACCCCAGGACTCCCAAGCGTTCTGGAATGCGACGATGACGAACCCCTCTCAGTCTGGCCTCAACCTCACCCACGTCAAGGTTGGCTGTGTGACACAAGAGAAGAATGGGACCAACGTGGTGTGCAACGACCCTCAGAACTACTTTTATTGGTGCGTCGGCGAGCCTTTTGTCGTCGTTCTCTTCCTTGCTTTTGTCCTTCCCTCCACGTCGACTTGGACGCTCATCTTCCCTCTCTTGCGACCCTTCATTGTGACACTCGCCCACAGGGACTCGGTCCACCCGACGACGACGATCCACAAGGCCATAGCTGCGTCGGTGCTTAAAGACGCCTACCAGGGTGAGCCTGTCGTTCTCTCTCCTCATTCGTCCCCCTTTCCGATAGCCTCTTTCCGACGGCTTTTTTTCTTCCCAACGCGCTCACCCTCACCCATCGCTTCTCTCTCTCACACACACACACACACCCACACACAAACCCAATAGTTTAACCCCGTCCGCCGGTCCGAACCATCTTTACTTTACCCCTTACTCTCGTCACGTCTTCCGAGGACTTTCGGAAGCCGCTCATCGCCTTCGCTCCACTGCACAACCACCGCGCCGTCTTGGGCCCCTCCGCCTCGAAGCACGCGCAGCCGTTCGGAGCTTTGGTTTGTATTTTACCCGTTCTACGTATTTTTTATTTTTATTTTTAAATGTTCCGGTCGGTGTGCGCGTCGTCCAAGCATGGCGCTCAAAGTTGAAGTTGCCGCGAAGAGGCCCCCTCCTCTCATTACTAACCCAGACAGAAGCGGCGGCAGCGATGGACAGACAGATGGTGAACCTCAGAAGAGAGATCAGATCGTTTAAAATGAACAGCACAAACAGAAATACAGACGGGCCGACAAACATACCAATCGGTAGACGTGTCGGAAATGGAGTAGAGGAAAACCGGCAAATGGGTAAAACGAGGGTGAGGATCGAAAAGGTGGGCGAATCTGAAGAGATGGATGGATGGCTGAGAGATGGAGACGAGGAAGCGCGGCTACGGCAGATGGGAAGACGTGTTGGACTGAGGGGCTCCGTTCGGATCAAGCGAGGGGGCTTGCGCAGAGGATATAACATGTATTACCGGTCCTTCTAGGCTACATCTTTACTGATCTCGGCCGACCGCTCTTTCTTCGTCGCGACCGTGCCATCATCGACTTCCGTGTGACTGGGTATCTTACCGTTCGTGCCTGCCTTTGTACGACCGAGATGACATCGTTCGACGCTCTCGTCCCATTTCACGTCCCACCTCAGCCTCCTGCCGACGAACAGTGAAACCCAAGTCAGAATGAGAAGGACGGGTACCTCAACTAACGGGCCGATGGTCGCGGCAAGGGCTTGATCTGATTGGGGCCCGTAGACGGCGATGCAGACGGCAATAGCGAGCTCGAAATTGTTGGAGCCGGCAGTGAAAGACTGAACGACGGCCATCTGGTAGCCCCAAGTTTCCTTCCCTCTTTTAACGCTGAGGTACCAGATGAGCACAAATGTACTCGTCCACATGATGACGAAGTAGATGATTAGGGGCACAAAAGTCCGGAAAACCGGGCCGAGGTTGTGAAGAATGTGTCGCGCTTGCTCTGCGAAGATGATGATAATGGTGTAGAGGAGGCCGATGAGGGAGAGCGGACTGAAGAAGGGCAGAAACTTCTTCTCAAAAACATGGCGACCGAACGTCCAAATGACGGCGAAACGAGTTGTGATGCCGGCAGCCAGAGGAATACCGAGATACTGGCGATGTACCAAACAAGAACAAGAAAAAATGAGATTCAGCTTGACGTCAAAGGTACAGATCGAGCAGCCTATAATACCAGAAGTAAACGAGTGAAGAACGGAAGAACTTACGATAGCCACGGCGATAGCAGTGTCAGAATAGTTGAGACCGAATTCTTTCGAACCGGAGATTACGTTGACGAACCATACGCTATAAGGGGCGTAGAGGAGGATTTGCAGCAGCGAGTTGATGATGACGATGATGGCGCAAATATTGATATCGCCGCGGGCGATCTGGTTCCAGATCATGACCATGGCGATGCACCTAGCCAGGCCTACCATGATGATTCCGATCCGATAGCCCTCGAGGTCGGGCAACGTCGCCCAGGCTAGAGCGAGCATGACGAACGGGCCGACAATCCAATTAAGGAAGAGAGAGACGGCAATTTGAGCCCAGAGCCGGCGCGTTCGAGAGAATTCTGGTAGGCGTTCATATTGAACCTTGGTGAGGATCGGCCACATCATGACGATGAGCCCGACTACGAGGGGGCCCGACACGCCTTTCAACCCGCCTCTGTTAAGGTTACGATCCACGTTGACGGCGAATTCACCAATGATGACCCCGAGGATCATGGCGAGAATGATAAAAATGGACTAATACCATGGGAACATCAGTGTCATCCTATCCGATGCTGCGCAAACAAGGAGACCATGCTCACCAGCAAACGGTCCAACCAGCCGAGTCCGATGAGCACATCTGGATAGCAAGCGGCGATGGTACGATGACACGACAAAAGCTGGTTCAGTACGTGGCGACACTGCACACTGGTTAAAGACGGAGGAAGGACAACAGTGTCAAAGAAAGGGCAACTCACTTTTCGCAGTCGAGGATGCCACTTGCGCGTCATCGGCCGCCGACCTTGCCTCGGGCACTCCCCCTGCCACAGAAAGGAGAAGAGAGAAAGGAGGATGACCGTCGAGAGCCGTGACGAAAGAAGAAGGGGGGCCGCAGGAGCGAGACAGACAAAGTCAACTTTGGACGTCAGTGGGCGATGGAGGGACTGTGGTGCGAAAGCGCCCCATCTCACCGTCGTACGTCTCGCTGCCGGGGATGTTGCGCCGGTCGCGCGTGGACAGAGAAGCACTGACGCCAGCCGGTGGTTGTTTCATGTCGCTACCGGACGGACGTTCGGTGGCGCACTTAGACATGAGAAAAGGGAGGAAGTAAGTGGACCGTGCGTCGCCACAAGGGTGTCTTCCGCCCGGGCAGCATACTTATACCGAAGGACAAGAAACGCTGCGGCGGACGAAGCGCGTTTTGAATTTGCAAGTCGAAATGAAAGGAAAGATGGAAAGCGGGCGTCTCTTTCCGAGTCGTAAGAGCCATACGCGCTTCGAGAGAGGATAATCAGGTACGCGAGGCGGACTATCGCTCGTGAAGAAGAGGACGAGCAAGGCGAGCAAATCTCAACGCGTGACGGTAGAGTTGAATTTCAAATTCGATCGAAGAACGCCCTTTCTCCGTCCTATGTTATCACAGTGTGCGCGAAGACGTTCCGAACGTCCTCCAAACGTCCACCTTGGCCGGTCGCCATCCAGGTAATCTGGGGGAGGGGACTGTGGATGAGAGATTAGAGGTGGAGACGCTCCCCTAATAGACGTCACCATTGATGTTACCGCGCTCGCATCCTCATAGTGGCCTGAAAAGCTGGCCGCTTTGATGTATCCCTTCTCCCGGCGACGGGGTTCGGCACGTGACTGATGGAGTATGTGAGCGAAGCACACACACCCCTCCTACTTCCATCGCTCCTCTCGGGCTCGGCCTGGCTGGCTGGCTGGCGCGACATCGGCTCCCAACACCCACGCTGGCTGAGTCCGCCCGCCCGACGTTGGGGCGAAGGGCTGGTTCGCGGAGACGATGAAGACGGCGCAGGGGTTTAAGGAGGCGTTGGGGAGACTGGAAAGGGGATTCGACGAGACGGGAGACGGGAGACGGGAGGCCACATGGAACGGCCAAGTCAATGAGGATCGTCCGGCCTTCATGCACGGCGTGGCGTCGTTTTTTTCCCTTAAATTAAACGCTTTCCGTCAGGCCAAGTCCTATCAACTCGTGAATACAATGCGCAAAGGTAAGGTGATCGGATCGAGGGTATCAACGGAATCTCGCCTTCCGAGCGCGAGCTACGTAGAACCGAGGCTGAAAAGGGAAGAACGAAAGAGGAAGCGAACGAATACGAGGGACGAAAAATAAGAGAGAGAAGTGGGACGGCCGCCGGTCGTCTCCCTATTTCTCCCTCTTGGGGAGGCAGTACATCGCGACGGACTGGACGGAAAAGATGACGGCAGAGGCGAGGAGTGTACCTCCGGTGAACCAGGCCGCGGAATCGAAGAGGTGTCCGCTTAGGAAGGTGTGGGCCGAGTTGGAGGAGAGGTTGATGAGGTGGCCCGTGATGGGCTCTCCGGCCAAGCAACCGAAGGCGGACCAGGTGTACACGATGCCGAGGTAGAGGGGCGCGAGGTTAAAGCGTGGGGCGAGCTTGATGATGGCCGGCGTGGCGGAGCCGATAGTGACGCCCGACATCAAACCGTAAAGGAGGGTCCAGACGATGATGGCTGCGGTGGACTTTGCCTGGGTCCAGACGAATGCGAGGATGGCGGAAGAGAGAATGGCGATCGCTAAGACGACCAACGGTGGGCAGAAGACGGAGAAGACGCCGGCCGCGGCACGACCGGGGAATGCGCCGGCGTTCAAAATGGAAAGCATGTAAAAAGAGAGACTAGGGTCGACGCCCCGGTAGTGAGAGTATTGGGGGATGAAGAAGAAGGGAGTGTAGAGGCCCAGGAAACCGACCAAGGCAGGACGCTTGGGTCGGTAAAAGCTACCTTGGATTTCTGGTCGCTCGGAGGAGCGGCCGCCACCAGTGTGGGAGGGACGCGCGATCGGCCTAGGGCGATGCCGACGGCTAGGACGACGAGTTGCACGAAGCCGATGGTCCGAACGGTCCAGCCAAAGCTCAGGCCGTCGTGGTTGAGCATCCGGTCGATCATGATCGGCCAGATGATGCCGCCACAGGCCGAGCCGCTGATAGCCACGCTCAGTGCCACATTGCGCTGGACGCCCTCGGCAAACCATTGGGAAGGAAGGGCGGTGCCGGGGGTGAACAATAGTCCGAATCCGATGGCGGAGAGAACGCCCTGGGCGAGGAAAAACTGGTAATACTGCTTGCAGGCCGATGTGAACATGATGCTCAAGAACACGGCGATCGCGCCCATCGGGGTGGGCACCTGGGTGGAGTGGGGGCAGACGATGGGGTAAGCCAAAGGCGTTTCGTGCCTACTACGTCCGTTGCGCTCCCTCCCTTCGACCAGGCGACCGCGTGCCCACCCTGGCGTTGTACCTTTTCATGAGCGCGCCTGCGGGAATCCCCAAGAAGAAGGTACCGAACAGCTGCACCGATCCGATCCAAGCAATGGGACTGACTCTGGTCGGCGAGCTGATTGGCCTTGTAGTACGTCTGGTAGGTTCCAAAGGCGTTCATGTCCAAAGGAGCAGAATACGAGCATGAAGGCTCCCAAGGTGACCAGCCAAGGTTCGGAGCCGCTGGGATAAGCGGGCGCGTCGGCGCGGACGAGTCCGTCCTCAAGGGGTGTGTCCGAGTGTGGCATAGATGGAGGAGGGAGAGAGGACTGAGATGGGGATCGGGAGACGGGATGGAAGGCGGACAAGGTGGGAAGACGGAGGAAGGGACGAGGTGAAGGGGAGGCGGAGGAGGGTGACCGGGAGAGGAGGAGGGGATCGAGAAAAGTGGAACGGGGATCAGAAGACGGGACGAGAGGATGAGAAGGGAAGATAGCGAATCGTTGACAGACGCTAACAGGAGGATAGATAGAGTGGGGAAGGAGGAGGACGGGCTGGAGGTCGATCTGTAGGGGTTAGGGAGGCGATGGGAGAAGTGGAAAAAGGGGGGGGCGGCTAATGGAAGTAAGGATGGCTCGGGAAGGATTGCTGGAACGTACGGGCGTGTCCACGATGGGAGAGCCATTGTCGGCCCAGGAGACTGGCTCTGTGCCCTTGCCCTCGGCTTCGATCATCCTTCCTTCTGACGACATGGCGTGCCTGCTTAGTCGACAGGTCCGGTCCTTGCCTTTGACTCGTCGCCGGCACAAAGGGTGTCGGCGGGCGATGCTCGGTAGGTGCGAGTCTCGCAGTGGGCGAAGCGGTACACAGAAGGGGTGGAAGGCAGAAAAGGAGGGGAGAGGATGAGCGATGGTCCGAGCTGTCGCTCCTCACCGACGATTCATGCACCATGCACCTCTCAAAGGGAAGAAGAGAGAGGGAGGAGGGAGGGGCGCATCGATGGACTGTTCTTATCGCCTCCAGCATTGGGCGGGGAAACGTAGCGGGAGAAAGGGGGGCCGAAAAGCGCTGCGCTTGCGAGTGATGCGAGAAATGTTCAACCGAGCGGCGGTCCGAGTTGGGGGTTAGGGGGAGGGCGACGTCTAGGAGCCGCGAAGCCGAACGCTAACGTCTCGACACGGAAGTGTGTGAATGAGCTCGTGACTGCCGCTTGCACCTTCTGTCCTCTCCGCCCAGTGTCCACCTGATCGTTACCTGCACCTGTGCGGTAGCACTCCTTCATCTATATCTTGTCGACTTGCATCCGAAGGCACCGTCGGATGATTCCTATTCCCCATGACGTACGCATGCGTCGACATCCGACGTCTTCCTTCGCCATGCCATGGCCTTCCCCACGGCCGCCGGTCATCCTTTCATCGCTCAAGATGCGTAATCGTAGGACATACGAGATATTCCGGCCCCGCCGTGGCAGCGTCGATCCCCCGGGAAGGCAGAAAGCAAGAACTGGAAGAGACAAGACACCGACCCTCCGGCCCCGCCGTGTAGAAGCGTCGATCCCCCGGGAAGGCAGAGACAAAGGCGACCTAAACAGGCAGCAAGAAAAGAGGTCTGCTCCCCAGCATGGAAGACCTTCGCGATACCGGAAGCGCGCAACAGCAGCAACGCCCAATAGATGAAGGCCATATACCGACTGGACGGTAGCAAGAGCAATTCCAGCGCGATCAGCCAACGTCGCACGCACGCGATCTCCTCCTCGACATTGTCAGAGACTATGGGAAGCCAGCCGAGCTACTCACCGACAATGGGCCTGAATTTGTGGGACACGACTTCGAGACACTCCTCCGCCGGCTTGATATTCGCCACCTCCGAACGGCACCCTACCACTCACTTTCTCCTGGCCCCATTTCCAGCCATCGGGCACCTTAAGCCCAGAAAGCTTTTCAGCCTCGTCCTTGCCCTTCTTCGGTCGGCGCGCACATCCTCCTGCCCTGCTTCTCGTCGTTTATCGCCCCAGCCGAGCACTTTTTCAAATCGCTCCCCATTCTCCTTGCCACCCTTCTGAGACACCCTCTTCCTCGCAGCCTCCATCCACCCGCACCATTCGATGACCTTCTCGTCGTGGTTACCTCGCACGCCCTTGGCGCCCACTTCTTGCGCGAGACAACGTCTTCAAAGACGGCCCAACGCCACCTTCAGCCACGAGGTCACCCGCGAGGAGGAGCGTATCGTGCTGAGAGTCGAACACAATGTGCGAGAGAATTCCTTCACGCTCCTATGCAAATCCCCAACAACGATCAATCGTCTCGCACGCGGACCTTTACCCTCACCTTCAAGCCCGAGATCCTCCTCCTTGATCTGCCGTAGTGAATGTAGTGAACGTAGTCGTGATCCTTCGCCTTGGACTGTTTGCTCTGCATGAACGCCTCGTCGGAAGAGATGACGGCAAAGTTGGACGAAGTGAGATCGACGTTGAGCTGGCCGACCGAGCCGTCCTCCTTAGACGAATGGGTGCCTGGAGAAATTAACGGTATCCTGGTCGACATGCTTTCAAAGCGGGGACCAGCGTCAGTGGGACGACTTTCTGTACGATGCCCTGCTCGCGCATCGTGTCCAAGTCGTACGGAACGCACGGCTACTCACCATTCTACCTGGTATACGGACGCTACCCACGCCTCCCTCAAGAGCCAGTGTTCCCTCTCGCAACTGCACCGCAAACTTATGACGAGCGCATCGCTATCGCCGAGGTTCCGCTCAGCGGTATGTGCACGATCTGGAAGCCCATAGGAAAGGTGCAAATGAACGAGCACTCCGGCCGCATGTAAGAAGAGGCACGACGACGGTACAATACTTACGTCGAAAAAGGCCTCAACATCGGCGACTGGGTTCTGCGGTTAAGGAAGACAAGACGACACAAGTTAGAACCTCGGTGGGACGGCCCCGTTCATCATACGGTCGACAAGCAGTGCGGGTGCTCACCAGTTAGGGGCACCAAGCCGTCATATCTTGCGACTCCTCGTCAATGCAGACCGATTGAAGCTCGCAAGTGGACATGGTCCTCACTCTGCAGAATGGTAATGGGCCCGACGCCGCGACCAAGCGAGGCAACGATATGCGACGGTAGAGGCAAGATGATCGCGGACGATCAACTCAAACGAAGGGATGATGTTTCGTGTGTTGCAGTCACCGCCTACCTCCGACGGCTCCCGCCTCCCAAGTCACCCCCGCGATATATGCGCCGTGGCTCTCGTTTACTCTGTTCAGTTACTTCGTTTCGAAATGCCTCTCCTAGCATCCTTTTGCTCTCGCTCTCAAGCCACACTTCATACGGGGTTTGGATGGGGGGAAGGGTGTTGGTTATAAAAAAATGTCCCGAGTTGTAACCCAAATGAACGGGCCCACCGTACTACTAACTACAATCGCCTAAGATAAGGGGCGCAAGGGGACGCTCCAGCGGTGCGAAAGGATCGGGGAGAAGGGACTTAGATCTCGAAGCCGAGATCGCGAGCGTGCTCGAGGATGAGCTGCTCAGTCGCGTCGATGGAGCGCTTGCGGGAGGATCCGGTGAGGTAACGCCTTGAGACGACGGCGACGTCGCGAGCCGCGATCTCGCGGCTACGACGGCATTTGACGCCGTTGTTGGAGTTGTTGGCGTTGCCTCCGATGTTGAAGTCACGGCGGCAGTGGAAGTTAGGGCCATTAATGACACCGGAGTTGGCCTGGGAGTTGTCGTGCGTGTTGGTGTTCGTCTCGGTGTTGGTGTTCGTGCTGTCGAGGAAACGCCTGAGGATAGCCTCGCCCTGCTCGATCTCGCGACGCTCCATCTCCTCCTCGAGCCACTCCTCGCGCCTGCATTTGACGCCGTTGTTGGAGTTGTTGGCGTTACCGCCGATGTTGAAGTCACGGCCGAAGTGGCGGCAGTGCAAGTTGGGGCCATTAATTTGACCTGAGTTGGCCTGGGACTTGTCAACGGTGTTGGTGGTCGTCTCGGTGTGCGTGTTGGTCGTGTCGGCGAAGCGGGGCTCGAGAAAGCGGGGCTCGAGAGCGACCGCGGCGGTGGCGGCGACGGCGAAGACGGCGAGGGTGGTGAACTGCATCTTGATTGATTGTATTAGGAGGGTGGTAGATCAACTACGAGGGACGTTTGTGAAAGAGGGAAGAACCTGCTTCGAAAGAAGATGAAGAGCGTGGCGTGGGGCGTTGGGGCGAAGACCGGCTTCGAGTTGGTTGGATGTAGAGAGTGTTGGAGAGGTGAGGGGAGGACCAGCAGGGGGGTTGGCCAGGCCCTTTTATGTGTTCGCAGACGTGGGCGTCGCACTCGTGTGTCTCGCCCACGAGCCTAAGCGTGTGCGAGGTCGCTGGACGAGCGAGGGCGCCCTAGTGTGGTACGGAGCAGATCGTCGGACGGAACGACCGGCTTCCGACGGCCTTGAGCGCCCTGCCTTGAGCCTAGCGCCGGCCGCCTTTGGACTAGTTCCCTGCGGGCGGTCTCCCGCAGCCATCGGATCGGTATCGCGAGTCGGGCGAAGAAAAGCGTCCTGGCAGGCCGACAGGATGTCACGTTCGCTCAGCCGGACGATGGCGATGGCGAGGGCGTTGGACGGCTAATGTGCGAGACACATGCGGTGAAGTACGAGGCATGATCCGCCACAAGGAAGCATGCATGCAAGCGAGTTGAATATGCAACGCCACGTTGACCGGCCTGACGAGGACGCCACCGAGCATCGCCTCGGCGCCATAGGCGCTCTGAATCCGCGTCTTGTCCCTCCGCCATTCCGCGGGCCGGCGGCCGCAGCAGGATCAGACTTGCATGGGACGGATATCGGGTGAGTGGAAAACCGACGCGACGCTCACGTCTATCCTCACACGCCCCCAAGCTCATCGCGTACCGACACCGCCCCGCAACGCCCCGCGATGCCCCGAGCGGGCGAGGCGGTGAGACACCTGGCCTGGGTCGTCCGTCGTCGAGCGAGGGACCGCAGGAAGCCCAGGACGGACGGAGGAGGACGCATGGTCGGTGTAAACTGCTCGCCGCCGACACCAGCCCCCCCTCCGTCGCTTGTGGCTCTCTCTGTCGCCATCTGTCATGTGGGCGTCGTCCGCACCGCCCTCTCCGCCAGCCAAGCACCGGCATCAACCGGGAGGAAGTTTCGTCCCATCCTCTCCACGTCCTTCGCCGTGTCGGTGCGGCAATGAGGACATACTCGTGGCGTCCGGCCGGTGGCCACCAACGCCGCCCGCGTCTGGCCTCCAAGCCCGTGACCCGCATTCCTACTACTTAAGCAGCTCATCCCCCTCGCGCTCCCTTCTTTTCCCCTCCATCCCGGAGATCCCCTTTGTTTCTTACCCCTAACCTCTTTGCCTTCGCCTTCTTTTTGCACGGTAGCCGGTCTGCTGTAGCCCCCTTTGCCCAAACATTCCTTCAGATCTTTCAACTTCACGTTCTACCCTCAGCCTTATCTTCTTCTCCCCTCCCCCGTCACAATGGTCACCTCTTCGCTCCTCAAGATCGCCCTCGTCGCCTTCGCGGCTCACGCCATGGCCACTCCCCTCGCTGAGCGGGACTACACCCGCCGTACCGACATCACTGGCCAGTGCAACTACCAGAACGACGGCTCGACGGTCAAGTGCGTCAACGCTCCCTTGATCGGCGGCTCGGCAGGCAACACGGTCATCAACGGCCCCAAGCCCGGGCCGGCGATCTACGAGCGGGAAATTGTCTACAACATGAGGGACATTGACGAGGCGGCCGTGTTCATGCGCCGCGCCGACGCGGAGGAGTTTTTGATCCGCGACAACTTGGCGGTCCGCGACACGACCATCACCGGTAATGCCAACGGCGCGAACAACGGTAACAGCTGCAGCTTGACCCTTCGCCGCCGCGGCAACCCCAACTACACGTGCAACAACGACCCGAAGGTGGGCTCGATCGGTGGCAACACGGTGATCAACGGCCGCCGTGACGCCAACAACGGGAACAACGCCAACAAGTGCTCCATCCACGTCCGCGACGGTCACGGTACGACGTTCATTTGCGACAACGAGCCGACTGTCGGTGCGATCGGCGGCAACACGGTCGAGAACGGTCCCAACCCTGGACCGGTGACGATCGGTAAGCGCCTCAACCTCGAGGGCTCTCACACGGCGTACAACATGGCTTCCGTTCGTGACGTTGTTGCGTACCACGACCGACGAGCTCTTCTCGAGGGCACTGAGCCGCTGTACCGCCGCGAGGACCTCTGCCCCGGCGTCCCTGTGGGCCCGAGCGGCGGCCACACGACGCTGAATGGCCCGGTGGGCCAGTCCGTTTACTACAAGAACGCGAAGCGGTGCTCGAACCAGCCGGTGCCTCCCACCGCTCCCACCGTCACCATGAACCCTCCCGTAGCCGGCCAGGTCTACTACGGCCACTGAACGCGGACGTACGGATGGATGTGTGACTTCGTTGGGAACTGTTCCCGGGGAAAAAAGCCTGTACTCTAATTTAGTTAAAACCTCGTGCTGTCGGGGTGGGCTTTTTTTTCCGCTACCTCCGGCGACGGCTAATGGAAGACGAGGTTTTTGAACGTGAATTTCTTTTGTGCACGTTTGCCAAACAAACATGAACCTGGGGAAGACGGGACGGGCGGGCAGGGCAGGTCTCCGAGAGAGAGAGAGCGTAGTGTAGTGTCGTGCCTCGCTCGCGGTTGGGATGGATTGCGTCTGACGAGACGGGAATGACGGAGATGGTGCGGGGCGGCGAGGAGGAAAAGGAAGGACGTGTTCCAGTACAGTAAATAGTACGTTCCCGGCCCGGCCCAAGCCAAGCCAAGCCAAGCCACCCGGTGGCCGGCTGCGAGGGTCGCCAACAGTATCCATTCGCCGACGTCTGTCTGTCTGTCTGTCTGTCTGTCTGTCTGTCTCTCTTTCTTTCTTTCTTTCCTTCTGTATGTGTGTGTGAGAAGACCAGGTAGAAGAGAAAGAACGTGCTTGCTGAACGACGAGGACGGGCGTATCTATCCGAAGGTTGCTCTCCGCGCGCATGCGGGATGCGATGCGAGGAGTGCATACATACATGCGTTCGTTCACACGACGTGCGTTCGGTCGTTGGCGTGAGCGTATTCGGAAGCGGATGGAGCGCCCGCCTTGTGCGAGTGTCGGTTGTGTCGCCGGGTCGCCGCTCGGAGACGGACACGGAGGCAGCTAACGGCGAACCCGCGCGGACGCCTCTGTCACTACTACCACTGCCTTCTCCTCGCTAGCGATATTGGCGCAGCCCTTCCATTCATTGGCTGGCACCGACCGTCCCTCCGCCCACTCGAGGCTCCGGCTCCGCTTGGGCAGCCGCCGATGGCGCCGATGGCGCCGCCCGTCGACGGTGGTGGTCTGACCTGACTCCGCCTTTTGCCTTTTGTCCTTCGGGCCCATCTAACAGACAGAGACACAGAGGACAATGCGCGACGACATGCGGTCCGTGCGGTGCTCATCCGGATCATTTGACAGGGCCCGTGTGACTGACTGATGACAGACTGACGCCATGCATTCTGCCCGACCGAGGCCGTTCGTGAGCGGACACAGAAAGAGAGGGAGCGGACAACGCATAAAAGTCAACAACGGTCCGCCGACGGTTCGTCCAAAACGCACACGTTCGCAATCCATCACTTTCTTGCCTTTTTTCCTTTTTTTTCCTCCCTTCGACACATACACACACACACCGTTGCCGTTGCCCTTTCCCCAATACCATCTTGAAGATGAAGTTTGCTTTCCCCGTCGTTCTCGCCCTCTCCGCCGTCGCCGGTTGCGTGGCTGCCGACGCGGCCGCTACGCCTGTGAGTGCCTGGCTTGGCTTTGCTGCATAAGGTATGGATGGATGGATGGACGGGTAGACTGACCGAATCCACGTCGCTTCTCTTCCACGCCTCGCTCCCAGGTCGCCGTCGCTGCCCGCCAAGCGACGTTCTCGTGCGGCAGCAAACGAGATTTCACCGTCGGAGGCACGTGAGTGGGGGTCGTAAGAAGGAGAAGAGGCGAAGAAGGTGGGAGCGAAGGCATCTGACGAACAAGTCTCTCCCTCTCTCTCATCTCGTTTCTAGCACCACCGGCAGCAACAACAACATAACGTGCCCGGACAGCGGGTCTGGCTCCGGCACGTCCGTCCACTCGGTGTCCAGCTCGGACGGCACGACGACCATCGTATCCGTCTCGAGCTCTGGGCCGTCCGGCACGACCGTCAGCGTCAGCGGCGGTTCGAGCACTAGCACCATCATCCCTTCCCAGGCTTCGAGCGGCAGCAGCAGCGGTAAGAACGATGCACCGATGACGGCGCAGGCGCCCATTGTCGCTATCTCCCTCGCCATGCTCGCTGGCGCTGGTGCGGTGTTGCTGTGAAGGAAGGAGGAGCGATACGGACGGTTGGGGAGGCGTCAAGTAGTCACCTAATTAACCTTCGAAGCGCTACCTACCGCTCGTGATGAATTGTAACGAACGACATTGTATCGACATCGTCATCATCGTCGTTGTCGTCATCATCACGCACAGAAGACAGAGAAACCCGGGGAGAGGCTGGGTCGTCGAGAAGGAGTCAAACAGCCGGCATTCGTCTGTCGTCTTCCTTTCGTTTTTCTTATTTCCCCCGTTTTTCCGTTTTCCGTTCTGACCGGACGAGCGGTCAAAGGCCGTGTCCGTATTCGGTCTCGAAGAGAGGGAAATGTGCAGATGGGCCGGGAGGGCAAGGATGGGCGGATGTATGGTATGGCCTGGGCGAGCGCTTTCCCGCACCCATCCATTCATTCATCTATTTATCCAGCCATCCGTTCATCCTTCCATCCGTCCATCCATCCATCCGCCCAGCCGCGTTCCTCCGGCGGGGCTCGCGAGACGGGCGAGACGGGCGAGTTAGGATGGATGGATGGCTTGGGCTTGGGCTTGGGGCTTGGCGCGGAGGCGTACGCAGTGGACACGGTTAGCTTACGCCTATAATGCAGTCGGTCAGTCGGTCGGCTACATACATGCGTCCGCCCGCGGCGTCCATTAGCAAAGATGAAGTGCAGCGGGCGCTCGCTCGGACGGACATGGGCAACGAGGAGGGGAGGGGGAGCGCGCCGCTGGCTGGCGTCCCTCCCTCGGCGGCCTGCTTACGACGCCTCGGCGTCGCCTTGCCTCGCCTTTCCCTGGGTGGAGGGCGACGACGGGAGCGAGTGAGAGAAAGAAAGTGGCGCACGGTGACATGGAGGCGGCGTATGGGTCTGCGTCGCGGTCGACGGGGGGAAGGAGGCAAGGGAGGACGTCGACGGCGGCGGTGGGACGGGACGACGGCCGTCGTCGGTTGTTCATTTGATATCGTGGCGGTGGCGCTGGTGTTGGCGGCGGCGGTGTTAGTGGTCGTCGGCTTTTGGGCGTCGTCTCGTGGTCATCTCGTGGTCAGGTCGGTGGCCCGCGGTCCAACCCATATCCATAATCATATTCATATCTTTCCTTCTTCGGCCCATCGCCGCCGCTTCCGGCCACCCCGCACAGACAGACTGAGACAAAAGACAAACGGACGACGTCGTCGTCGATCACCGTCGATCGATCGCCGCCGCATACAGTCGCGGTCAGTGACGGTCACGGTCAGTCGTCGTCATCTTCGTCGTCAGTCAGTCAGAGCGCATTCATCCATCCATCCATCCTCGTCGCCGCTCCTCACCATTCTCCTCACCATCATCACCTCCTCCCCATTCTCATCCTCCTCCTCCCCATCCTCCATCCCCCCTCCACCCACCTCATGATCGCCTCCATGTCCCTCTCCGCCCCCTCGACCAGCCGCCTCCAGCCACCCAGCCCCGCCCTCTCTCTTAATAGCCCCGGAGGAGGCATTCTCCTCAACCGCCATCGACCACCCTGCCTCGCCGCCGCCCAAGACCAGCAGCCGCCGCCCATCCACTCCTCCGCCCCGCCCGCCTCGGACGCTGCTGAGCCCCACGCCCACGCGCCCACTTTCACCACCACCTCCTTCCTCCCTTCCACCTCTGCCGTCCCCTTCGGCACCCCGCCCAGAAGACACGCGGAAATAGCGAACGAAGACGGCGACGGCGCCACCGTCGACGCTGCCGACCAAGGTGAGCAAGCGAGCCAGCGAGCCAGCGGACATGGGCACAACTTCTTCAACAACTCCGAGCTCACATCCCCGGTCCTCTTTCTCTTCCTTCCCCTTCTTCTGCTTTTCTCGCCATATATTCCTGCTTCCCCCTTCACGGCCATCGGCTTAGATCCATTGACCGCGCCGACGATGACGCGGCCGACGTCGATCATGATGACAACGACCACGATAGGCGTCGCCAAGACCGATCCCCAACCAGCTCCTCCGCCTTCCGACGTCGACGCCGACCTGTCCCGCGGCCGCACGGATGCCGGCGACCGAGCGACCGCCAGTGGGTCTGTCCCCACCTCGCGCTCCGCCTCCCAGACCGTCAAGATCCGCTTCGCGCCCTTGCCCGACCCTTCGCGCTACGACGATGACTCCTCCTCCTTCGACGACAGTGAAATCTCGGACGAGTACGACATCGTGCACATCAACGACACCAACGCCCCTTCATCCGGCGCCCTCCTCTCTGCTTCTGCGCCCAACGACGCCGCCGGCCGCGCCTGGGCCGAGGGGCAGGAGATCGTCTTGGCCGACGCCGAGGGCAAGACGCTACGGGGTACCCTCGGCGGCATGGTCAAAAGGCCTGCCAGGTCGCGCAAAGAGGCTGGCGCCGCGGGCGCGCGAATCGGGGATGAAATCGAGGAGCGCATCGTCCAGCTCGATGGCTCGCCGTGGGCGGCGGCCGTCGCGCCAGCGGGAGAAGACGGTGGCGTCCGTCATCCCGCCGCCAAGGATCGCCCCGGCGGGGGCCAATCCTCTGCCTCTGTGGCAACCAAGTCGGCCGGATGGGGCAAGAGGCTCCTCCGACCGCTGAGGATCGTCGGCAGCAGCGGCGGCGGCGCCTTCTCCTCCGACGCCCTCTCTCTCTCCCGCTCTCACTCTCGCGACGAAGGCAACGGTGCTGGCGCTACCGCCGACCGACGCGACGCGTCTGCACCGACGACCACCCTTGTCAGAGGACAGCTGGCGCGCCGGAGCAGCACGGGCCAGCTGATGGGCGAGAACCCGCACCGATCGCAGGCGGAGAAGGAAAGGATGAAGAGCATGCACGGTCGCAAGATCTCTCTCTTTGGCGGCGTTGGCGGCGGTGGTGGTGGTGGCGGCTCGGAGAGTCATTTCCCCCGCATAGACTCGTTGCCGGAGAAGAGCAGCAGCCGCCGGAGGTCGTCGTGCGATAAGGACAAGGACAAGGACGGCGGGAGGGGACGGAGGCTGTTCGGTTTCGGCAGCGGCTCCGTCACCTCGGTCACCCCGGATAACGACCTCTCCCTCTCGCGTACTCGCTCCGGCGGCACATCTGGCTCGACGTCGACCGTCTCCGGCGGCGGCGGCGGCGGTGGCGGCGGCGGCGGCGGTGAGCGAAGGAGGAAGAGATCCCGCTCCCGCGAAGGCCAGACGCCGCGAGAACGGGTGCCACTTGGTTCGGTGGGTTCTCGAAACCGCCAACTGCGCGAGCTCCGGCCGGGCGGAGCGGCAGGCGCGCCTCCGCCGTCATTCCGACCCTGGTCGTCCTCCTCCCTCCTCTCTTCCAACCCCAGCGTCGCCGGTCCCGGTCCCGCCGGCGCGCTCAATAAGCCCACCACCGTCGTGGACGAGCCCAAGTTTGATGAGTGGGGCCCACTCGCCTCGCCATCGTCCCGTCCGATCAACCTCACCGCCACGCCAGCCGTGGGGTCGTCCTCCGCCGACAAAACCGCAGTCACCGCCAAGGCGGGTTCATCAGGCGAAGGAGGCGACGCGGAGGACGACGAGGACGACGGGAGCGGGATGGCATGGGTACGACGAAGGCGAAAGCAGAGGGAGGAGAAGGAGAGGAGGGAGAAGGAGGCCAAGGAGGCCGCAGCTGCCGCGGCCGCTGCGATGAAGGGCGGCGCATCCGCCGACGACGCCGATGACAATTCAACCAAGCCGACTCCCGCTCGGGCGGCGGGCGACGGGATGGGCAACTCGGATGAGCAGGTCATTGCCAGCTTTTCATCTTCGTCTTCCTCCACGCCATCCTCGTCTTCTTCGTCCCGGACTTCTTGCGATGAAGAAGGTCGACGGGATGATGGGCTGGCTGTCCGTAGCGATGAGGAGGAGGACGAGGACGAGGAGGAAGAGGAAGAGGTGCTGCAGAAGGAGGAAGAAGAGGCGGAGAAGGCTCGACGAACGACAAAGGCCGCCGGCGCCGAGGTCGTCCACGTTCACAAGCGCGAGTGATGGGAGCGTTGGCCTTGGGGGTGGTGGTATGGAGGGGGGGCGGGGGCGAATCTCACCACTGAGCCTTCTTATGGTCGTTATACCGTCTTGGCCCCGGTTCTGCCAAGCGTAGCAGGGGACGGACGAAGGGGGTGGTGTGGGGTTGATGTCTTCCAGCCTCACGGTACGACGTGCGTACAATTCGCACTCGCACATACCGACCGTGCCTGCCAAGGTGCGATCATATCTGCGTTGGGAAGCCTTGGCAAGCGGACCGCCAAGAACCTGAGGTGGTCGGTCGAACAACAAGCCTTCCCTTGCATGCTCCGATCGCGTCGCGCCACGGGCCCGCTTGTCGCCGTCCATCTCCTCCACCACCATCGTTCTCCGTCCTCCTCCTCCTCCTCCTCACCCACAACTACGACCACGGAAAACTGTTGTACAAAAATATTTGGCTACATAGCTACTTACAGCACGAGCACGCACGCAGCTGGGCGCCATTCCTCCACTCTTTCTTTTCCTCTAATCTCCCTTTTCGTTGCCTCCATCCGTCCGTTCCGTCTGTCCGTGACCCGACCCCCGCATCCCCAACATGGCTCCCGTCTTCTTCACCACTCCTTTTTTTGTTTTCTCCATCGTCTCTCCTTCTCCTTAGCCTGGAAATGTCAACTACGTGCGCCGAGATCTTTCTAGTCCAGCCTTTACTGCTTGTCTCTGGTCGCACGAGCGCTTCTTCTTTCCTTCTTTGTGTCGCTATCGCCCCCGTCCTACCCTTTGTTTTTTTTTGTTTTGTTTTGTTTTGTTTTGTTTTGTTTTGTTTTGTTTTTTTTTCCCTTTCCTTCCGTCCCTTTGCCGCCCGCCGGGTGCTGGCGGCGTTCTTCTCTTCAGTCTGTCTCTACACGCCACGCCGCGCCGCACCGGCCTTGTTGTACTTGTACCATACATACGTCTTTAATCCTATCCGACACGTGGCCTCGGACGCGGACAGGCGCAGGCGTGAGAAGGAAGGAAGGGACGTTGGGCGGTTGACGCTGATGCCGACGCGGGAGATGAAAATGATTGGGGCCAACGGCGTGTCTCTCTCTCTCTCTCTCGGCCCCGTGCACTGTCATCCGCTTCACAGACGCTCCTGCTGGACGGCACGTCGTCCGAACCAGCGGACGACGCCGGACGAGCGAGCGCCCGAGCCGAGCCGACCGGAGGGAGAAAAAGAAGTCGAACGGAGTAGTGACGACACGACACGACGCCTCGCTTGCTTGGCTGGGACACGGGCGGGGGCACGGACCGCATTGCATTCTGACTGACTGACTGACTGACCGACAGGATAGGGCAAAGAATGATTATTAGAGCTAGGCCGTCGATATCGTACACCGCTTCTCCATCATCCCGTACTCGTACATGGGCCAGGGCGCTCGGAGCAATGTGCAACCATATGAAACGATGCAAGATTACGGACGGCCGGCATCTGCCCCTCCTCCTCCTCCTCTTGCTCCCCTTGCTCCCCTTTCTTCTTCTTCCTCTTCCCCCCGGGCAGAAGGTTGATTAAAAAATGCGGTACGAGAGATGCGACGTCAGACGACGGCGGGCCAAACTAGGGATAGTCGGATGAACACGGCATGTATGTGGACAAGGCCTTTAAACTACGTGGCCGACGGCGCCTCGAACCATTCGTCGTCCGGCCGTCTTGGGGGGGGACATCGTCTCAGCTCGATGAGACTGTCAGGTCCGCCGTACGCCATGATCATCTGATGAGGATGGAAGGCCAGGGCGGACACGGATGGAGAGAAGGCTGTCGACGGTCGGTAGGTGGCCGGCGTGGGCGCATTGGGAGCACCCGGAAGTCCTGCAGACGTCGTTGGCGGGAAGGCCCTCACGATGGGAGCGCCTATCAATGAAGGCCCGCCTGAGACGTTGAAGAGGCCGATGTTCTGAGGTAGCAGACCTGCTCGAGAGACGCGCGGGACAGAGGCACTAGAAGCGTGGAGACCGAAATGCGAAATTCACGGCGATCAGTACAAACACACTCTCACCATCCACTCCTCGTCCCTGCCAAAAGGACAGCTCACACAGCAAATACGGGAGCCTGCTCGTGGACGGCCATGGCGGACAGATTGCCACCGAGAATTTGGGAAGTGCGGTAATGAGACAGAGACATATCTGATCGGATGTCCCATATTCGCACATCGCCATCCACGCTGTCAGGGAAGAAGACAAAAAAAAAGATGAAGCCTACTCCGGTTATCTTCCCGACAGATGAAGCCGAGCATGCTCGCTCACCTAGCGGACACTAGCTCCCTGTTTCCCCTCCTCTGAAGGTGAACCGACTGGAGCCAGCTCTGGTGCTCTTCCCACAGGCGCACCAAGGCCTCCCCCGGTCGCAGCCGACGGTCGTAGACGCCGATACCGCCGTCTCCGAAGCCGGCCACAAAGACATGCCCGAGTTCGACCTCGGATGTGATCGAGGTGACGCAGCTCCCAGCGCGCGTGGGAATGTCCTGTAGGGAAGAAAAGGAAGCGACGCAGGTTGAGCACAAAGCCGGCGGCTACAGCTGCAGCGGACGCACTCACGCTGACGCAAAGCTCTCTATGAGCATCCCACACTCGTATCACCTTGCTGTCGCCGCCGACGAGCAAGTGTCCGCGAACCTGCTGCCAATTTGCGATCAGACCGCTCGGATGCTTGCTCTTGACGAGATCAGGCAACGCGCGGAAGCTCGTGGCGAGCTCGAGCGAATCGGCCTGCTCGTAATTTCGGTAGATCCGAACGTCGCCCTCCGCAGAGCCGACGAGCAACATGCCCTCCACGTCTTCGTTCACGAACAAGGCCGTGGTGATAGCCGTGTTTGGCGGGTTGCCGTTCTTAAAGCGGTTCGTACACGTCTTTGTTTCCCAGTCCCATACGCTGAAGGGGAGACGGTATCGCAAATCAATCAAGAGACCAAAGCCACGCCTTCTTCCCCGACAGTCTCCCACACGTACCTGATCGTATCCGACTCGGTAATCGAAACGAGATGAGGTTCGAACTGATGGAACAACAGCTTCGATGGTTGCGCGCTTAGATGTAGCGTGCCCATGTGTTGATTCCAGCGTCGCTTGCCTGGGCACGCGGTCCGCCGAAAGGGGAGGGAAGGTGAGCAAACGAACACACGTACATGAGTCGTCGCACCGATAGCTTGTCAGCCCTCGTGACAAAGACGCTCACCGGCTCCCTCGGCCATTGCCGAAGCCTCCAAAACCATCTTTTCGTTCCTCTGCCTCTTCCAGCTCTGCGCGTTATACCTCAAACTGCCCGGCTCTTCCGCCTCTGCGCTCCTCATCTGCGGCTCAGTGTAATACTCGCTGCTCCACTCAAACAGCCGGCTCTGTAGAGGCAAGACTTCCCTGACGATGGTATCTTGCGACGCCCTCCCGGCACCGGCCGGAGCCGGAGTCTGCGTTTGTGCACGCATGCGAAAACGGGTAGTATCCGACTGCAACAGGATCAGCAGGACGTCGGCGACTCGCGGGCTGTCCGCTGCCTGGGACTGCTGCTTCGATGAGGTACCACCCTTCCTTCGGTAGTCACCGGCACCTTCGGCGCGCGCGCGGATATGTTGGAGGCTCTCGGCAGACAAGGATCGAGAGGGAGCGGAGTTCGCGGGAGTGACCGGCAGCGACAACGAGGGTTGTGAGTAAGGGCTCTGATACTGGGCCGGACTCGTCGGTACCGCCGGCGTCGAGGTACGATTGGACGGGCCATGCGTCAGGCCGTCCGCGCCATGGCCGGATCCGTCGGAAAATCCTGTCGGCGAAGGCGGTCGCGAGTATCCGAGCGTGGCGATCGACTTTACCGTCGCCGCAAAACTGGAAGAACGTTTAGGGTTGAGTTGGCGAGCGTTCGAGTGGGCGCCGTTCTCGATCGGCGCGCCGTCCGACCGGGGCGTCGAGGGGCGGAGCTGCTGAACCTGCTGGCCAAAGTATTCATGGCCGCCAAAGTGGAAAGCGGGCGTCGCAGGCCGACCCTTGACGACTGCTTCCAAGCTTGGCAAGCTCGCATCCGCCGCTCGAGTCAGATCGCTCTCCATCATCAGCGCGTTGATGAAATCGAGCGTCGTACTAGCCAGACTCGCCACCTCTCCGTGGCTGTCGACAGAGAGGTCAAGCAGGGCATCGTACATGACTTGCACGGCGGTGAAGTCTGCGAAATCCACGCCATCGCAGCCGGTGGCGGTCGCCAGCTGCAGCAGGAGCTCGGCCGCGCGTCTCTCGCCGGCGGCTTCCGACTCGACCACATGGTATAGGTAGGCGGCCACCACGAAAGCACCCCTGTACTCGTAGACAAGTGCGGACAGAGCGATGACAAACTCCTTGCGCACCAGTGGACTCGAATCGCTCTTCGTCGTCAATGCGGCCAGACCGATTCCAATCTCCATCTTCCTCTGCGCCCCTTCTGAAAGGTTGGTGGCGATGCCCGTTCCTCGCTCTCTTTTCCGCGGCGTCGCTCCCTCCGAGTCCGCCTCCGACTGAGAGCCGGAGGCGCCAAGTAGCGTGCCAAGGGCGTACAGGGCCGCTGCCCGCACTTCTGGAGAGACGTCACTGAGCATGGCGCACACCTTGACGTGGGCATCAATGCGAATCGCGCGGCCTTTGGCTTGGTCGTAGTCGTTCCAAAGTTCGGCGATACAGAGGCAACTCCACTGGCGGAGGAGGTAGTCCTCGTCGGAGAGGTGCTCGAGACAAGCTTCTAACGCGTCCGTCTCGAAGCAAAGCGCCTGTCCCCGGGAGAAGCCTTTGCAGAAAACGGCGACGATGAAAGCGCACATGGCGCGGTGCTCGCTGACGTTTGGGATGAGCAACTCGCCGCTGTTCCGGAACGGACTGAGAACATTGGTGAAGTAGGAGTAACCGGATTCGCGGATGAGGTCGTTCTGGCACGACCGATCCACCGCCAAGATCCGCGCCCAGACGTAGATCAACACGGGCTTAAGGTCAGCTGCGGGAGATTGAAGCAGTCGCAAGACGTAAGGGAAGATGCCTATGCTGAGCGCAAGGTTCACCGCCCACGGCCCGAGGTCGAGGAACTGGGATAGGAGGATCAACGCCCGGAGTCGGTGCATCTGGCTCAGGAGCACTTGGAGCACGGTGGGCAGCTGCTCTGGAGGATCCCGGTGACGTCGGCCCGGTTCCCTGCCCTGGGCGTCCGCGGCAACGGTTACCCCGGTGGGGACTTTGCCGGGGATGGCCCCGCGGGCGAGCCATACCTCGAATGCCTTGAGCTGATCCGAGAAGAAGGTGCTGTATTTGTAGTCGAATTGTGGGACGGAGGCCGGTGGGATCGTCGGCGTTTGGCCCGGCACAACGGCCACTTGCGAAGCGGCAGCAGCCGCTGCTGCTTCTGACGCTTTTTCGCGCGCCAGCAGCGTCGGCAGCTGAGCGAGACACTGGTCAACAATGAGGTCCCACGTGTCCCAGAGAGGGTGCTCATGCGTCGGTGGGAGCGCAGGATGACTCATAGGGTGACAATGGTAAAACCGCATGATGCGTTCGGCGAGGAGGAAATTTCTGCACAACGCGGCGACCATGAGGTCGTCGCGGTAGAGCCGACGGAAGATCTCACGGGGAAAGACGGTCCAGGCAATCGTGTCGGTGATGGCGGTGAAGATCCAGTTAAGCTCTCCTAACGGTGTTCGTCGGTCTGAAAGCCGTCCCGGGATCTTCATCACGTCATCCATCTTGATTGTCTGCGGGAGCGGATTGCGAATGACGAACCAACGAAGGGAGATCTCGATGGGCGACGTAAGGCAGGAAGTAAAAAGGTCGGCTGGAAGATCAGGGTTCATCGGCAGCGTCTCATCAGGGCCGCAGGCCGCGAGATGGATGGACTCGCGGGCGGGAAAGGAGGTTGGTAGGGGGGCGGGGGATCCTGTCGGTGCGCGTGGGGCCTGCTTCGAGTCGCTTGCGCCGGTCTTACTTTCTTCCTCTCTTCGTCTCTCGGAGAAGAGTCGAAAGTTGACGATAACGTTACCAGCAGCACTGGCGTCCCAGATAAAAATGCACGGAGAGCCGAGCCAGAGCTGTAGGTCATAGAGGGTAATGGGGATATACTGCGAGTATCCCTTGTTGAATACCCAGATCTCGCCGCCGGGAGTGGGCTTCGGAACGCCAAAGCCACTGTAGTAGAAGAGCACGCGGTCGTCCTTTGCTGTACGGCGGAGGTTGGTGCAAAATCGCTTGGTCTCCTCGACGATGGGATCGAGGTACTGCTTGTACCGCATCTTCGAGCTGAGGGTCTCGAACTGGGCTTGCAAGTTCTTCCCGATCGCCGGAAGCGCCTTGGACGGTTCGAGGACGGTGGGGTCCATCCAGCAGAGCAGCTTGGAGCATGGTTTCGTCTTGCACACGTCCGGCGGGTCGATCCCGAGGTTGAGGCACATGACCAGCGCACCGGTGACGGTCTTTACTCGTTCCCGAATCCTCCAGTTGGGCTTGTCGCGCGGGTCCATGGGCTTGGGGTTTCCGGATGAAAGGTGACGTTTGTGGCACCAGTGGGGCATATAGGGTGTCTTCAAATGAGAGCGACGCACGTGAGCGCGCGAACGGGACGGAACAGATGTTAACGATAGCACCGCACGCACCTCGAGCAGTATCGCGTATTCGTCCATGTCAGGTTGGAGTAAGAGGCCGTGCCTGGGACCGCGTGTCAAGTCGTCATCCCCATTGTCGTCCGCGTCCGTCGTCGTCTCCGCCTCTGCCTCATCAAAAGATCCGGAGCCTGGACGCGGGGGGAAGGGAAGATGATCAGGAGTTGTGAGGCGACCGTTGGTGCGAGGAACGAGGGCGCTTGCTGCAGGCAGAACGGACATGGCGTGCACCGACGAGCGTCGTTCAGCGTAAAGACGAAGGCGCCGCCGACGCTGTAGCGATGCAGCGAGAAGGGGGGGATGGGCGACGGGGACAAGGGGTTGATGAGATGTGTAAAATGCTGATCGCGTGTAGGTCGAGTAAAGCGGCTCAACTGTCAAGCGCGGGGAACGGCGGTGGAGGAGCCACGGCCGCGGCGATAGGCGGAGATGGCAGCATGCGGCCTTTGTGCGATGCGGATGATCAAGGAACGACAAACATTGAGGCAGCTTGCACGTGACAAGCCCAAGTACGTACATGTCCTTCACGCAGCGTAGCGATTCAGATCGCTGCTCGACTCAAGAGCGCGTTGCAGGTCGCAAGACAGATCTCGCTGCTGTAGCACGAGCGCGAGCGAATTGACGACTGCTCTGACCAAGGCCAGAGTCGCGCCGTCGGTGCGCGCCACGTGGCCTCGCGTGGCTCTGGACGCGGCATCCGACCGGCCGCAGTATTTCGTCGGTCACTTCAGTTCGTCTCCCGCCCGCCTTGCCTCTTCTTACTCGCCCAACAGTCCGCCATGCCCAAACGATCAGCCGTTCCTGCGGCTACGGCGCCCTCCGCAAAACCCAAAAAGCCCAAGACGACAGCGACGACAGCGACGACAGCGACGGCAGCCACAGAGCCAACGACAGCGGCGGACAAAAAGAAGAAGAAGGCGGACGGCGGAGCGTCCGCGCCAACTCGTTCGCGCGGCGCCCGCTCGGAGCGGAAGCCGTCCATGAGGGCGCAAAAGAAGTCTGTGGAGACGAGTGACGACAAGGAGGAGGAAGAGGCGGGGGCGACACAAGAAATCGAAGAGGCTCAGGCCGATGCAGAGGAAGCGAAGGCTGGAACGCTCAATGCGGAGTCCGATGCTTCGGCTGAGGAGGCGTCGGAGGACGACGACGAAGAGTCGTTGCTACAGGGACTCGACTCGGACCTGGAAGGCGAGGACGAGGAAGACAGCTCGGACGATGACGACATTTCCATCGCTAAGGACAAGGCATCCGTCATGGCGGACAAGCTGCCGACGATAGCGAAGGATGATAAGGCCGTTAAAGAGAAGTTGGACAAGGCCAAGAAGAAGCAGGTGAGCCGCCGAGCACGTCAAGTTGCCGCTAAGTTTTCATGTCTTCTATGTACAAGCATCTGCGCCCCTCATTTACATTTTCATCTCACGCCCGTTCACAGGGACAACCTCCAGGCGTCTTGTACATCGGGCGCATCCCGCACGGCTTCTACGAGAAGGAGATGCGGTCGTACTTTGAGCAGTTTGGGAACGTCACTCGATTGCGGTTGAGTAGGAATAAGAAGGTGAGAGACCTCGTATTTGCACCATCCGCCGCGGCCATCCTTCCCAGTTTCTTCCGCTGACATCCTGCTCACCGTCTCACTGCCACGAACCGCTTGCAATGCATCCCGCTCCCAGACCGGTCGATCAAAGCACTACGCTTTCATCGAGTTTTCCTCAGCTGCGGTGGCAGAGATTGTACAGGAGACGATGGACAACTACCTTCTTATCGGTCACATCCTCCGCGTCAAGGTCGTCCCTCCCGAAAAGGTCCACCCTTCGCTTTGGATCGGCGCCAACCGACGGTACCGCGCCGTCCCTCATGATCTTCGCGTTCGCAAGATGCATAATGCAGTGAGCTTTTCTTCTTGTATCCTGAGCAAGGATTGTGCTGCTTTCGAGGATGTCGTCATGCCCTGCGCGAGACCAGAGGCGCTGACCCACACATCCTTCTGGCCCATCCGTCCCTTCTGTAGCCAAAAACGCCGGCTCAGGTGGAGCGCGTGGAGAAAAAGCTCGTCGATCGGCAGGAGAAAAAACGTCAGGAGTTAGCCAAGCTTGGCATAGATTACAAGTTCGAGGGTTACGTGAGTCTGTCCGCGTGCTTCTTTCGTTCGACCCATATGTCCAGGTCGTTCCTGACAAGTCGGCCAATTTTGATGGTCCGTCGCCGTCGCAGACTGCGTGATTGCGGCGTACCCTCCTTTCCCGTACCGCCAGCCCTCCTATTTTTGTCCCTCCATTCACCGACGTCATGTGCTCAACTTTGGGTTGCAATTTAGGATGTTTTTTTTCTCGGTCGCACTTGGCCCAGTGCAAAAGCTTTCTACGACAAACTTAACGAGGCGTTGAAACCCTTATTACACCTCTTGGGCCCATCCATCATTGCCGGATTGCGCGTCTCTTTCCCCTTTGGTGATCACATTTCTCAAGGGCCTCAAGGTCCTTCGAACAGAATCTAACCTCGCTCTTCGCTTCATCGATAGGAGCATCTGTGGGGGAGGACATGCCTCGACATAGCGGATTGACCCCGCTATTGGCTGACTAAGTAGATCACGTGCAACTCCACTGCTGTACAGGATCATGGACTTGTAACCCTAACTGTTGAACGGCTGATCATACTGAGGGCTCGAACGAGTGGGCGACTTCCGGATTGAAACCACCAACAGCTCTCCTCTGCTCACTCTGGTGAGTCGCCTCGTCCCCAGCGTACAAGTTCCGACGTGAGCCGTCGGCGTGACGTCGGCGAGTGGCGGCGACTGATCGTTCCCGCCCTCCTCGCCGCATTCCCCTGTAGACACAAGATGAGAGACAAGTGGAGAAAGAAGCGCATGCGCCGTCTCAGGAGGAAGCGCAGAAAGATGCGCGCGCGCTCGAGTGAGTTCGTTTTTTGTCGATAGCCCCTTCGAAGTTATTTGCACGTTTGGCACGTCCGAGGGCTGCTTCGTGCCGCGCCTCTGATGGCTTGTTAACCACCTGTGTTCTTGCCGCACCGCGCTGTCGTCTTATTTGTTTCGCCACAGAGTAATCGAGCCACACCTCCAGGCTTTGTCATCCTCTCCACCTAACCCACTTAAAAGACATGCCAACCCTCCCCACTTCACCTCGGATATGGAGGCGCACGGCGTGTTGATGGAGGATTTGGGAGCAGGACTCGGGTGCTTGGTCGCTCGACTCGGGAAGGATTTGGGCTCGATCATAGGCGGTCTTTCTAGCCTGTCTGCGTTCTTGCCTTTTCCCACCCTTGGATATATCTCTGCGTTTTCCAGCCTCCGCGATCGTCGCTCGTCCTCGGGTGTCCGTTGCATGCCGCAATCCAAAATTATGCCCTCACCCTCTATACTATCTGGCTTTCGGAAAGCCGATGTGGTGTGCGTCTGAAATGTCCGTACGACAGAACGGGTGATACGGATGACACGATCACGCTCATACCTCGTCCTCCGCCGGCCTCCGTTCTTTCGGAGGGACTGTCTTGATCTTACGAGCTGGGTTACCCTGCCGTGGCACAACAGTCGTCCGTCAGAGAGTTGGGATGGGTGACGAGGCAGCGTGGAAGAGCTGACACTCACCACCATTACCGAGAATGGCTCGACATCTTTTGTGACAACGCTGCCTGGATGATCGAAAGACCGATTTCGGGTCAGCAAACTACGTCTCAAAAGCGCTGCGCGGGACTGCTCACCGGCTCCGATAGTGCTGCCTTCGCCGATGGTTACGCCAGCAAGGATGGTCACTGCAAGCCATGGAGAGAGAAAATCGAGGGACGTCGCGTTGAGAGACTGGGTCTTGGCTAAAGATCGCCACTTCTCCATGAACCGCTCGCTCACCGTTCCCGCCACACCAGACGTCACGGCCGATCTTGACCGGCAGCGCACGCTCTGCACCCGTGCACCGCTCTCTCAACGAAGTCGAGTGGGTACCACCGTAAATCTGGTGTGACGCGGAAAAAAAAAACTCAGTGAGCGAGGGCGTCGAACGAACGCAATGAGATGCTTCCTGCTTGCTGTTGCCAGTCTCACGCTGACGCTAGGCCCGAAGAACACGTTGGTGCCGATGGTGACGCCGGCGCAGTCCAGAATGGTACAGTAGGCGTTAGCATAGAAGGTGCCTTCAAGGTGGATGTTCGTGCCCTTGTAGGACGGGGCGTTGGAAAGCAGGACGAACAAAGACTTAGCGGGCAGAGAAGGAGAGAGAAGGAGCACGATGGGGGCGGCGGACGTACATAGTCACAGAAGAAGGGCGGTTCGACCTCGACGCCCCTCATCTTCTCCCACCCATCTCCCCGCCTTCCTCCCTCTTGCTCGCTCATGTCCAACCCCAGCACCTGGCCAAACAGCCTCCTCCTCTCCTTCCCCATCACGTCCCCCGTCAGCCCGGCGTCGGGATCGTTGGCGGCGTCGAAGAACCCTACACCCTGGGCCCTCTCACCCTCGCGCAGGTCCTCCGGATCCGGGCCGGGGTCCGACTGGTTGAAGAGCTTGAGGAGTCTGCGCACTCGCACGCGCGCTCGGACCATGAAGGGCGAGTTGGCCAAGTACGGGAGGCCCATGGCTGCCTTTTCTTCCTCGGTGAGCGTCGAGACGTCCACCCCCGCAGGGGTGGTGGGCAAGTCGGATGACCAGGAGTTGGGATCCTGGTGCGAAGTGGCCGGTGCGATAGGCTCAGAGTCGGGCATCGCACCAGAGTAGATCTATCTAGAACGAAGCAAGCCTCGATGAATATGACGCGTTTGGAAGGTGTTTGGAAGGGGAACAAGTCGTCGTTGGTGGTTGGTGGGGAAGAGGGCGCCACTCTGTCGGACGTGATTACGGACTCGCTATTTCGACTTGCCAAGAGGAGCCGCTCTAGTACGCCCACGCTTCTGCCACTTTTTGCTTTTCCCACCGTTTTCCACTTGCATCGCCTTGCTCTGTGTCTCTCCATGCGCTCTCTCTTCGTCAGGAGGCTCCTTACGATACATGGACGAAAGGGCTTGAACGAGCGCCTTTGCATCATTCGTCATGTGCAGACTATTCTACGAGAGGAAAAGTTGTGCCCGAACCTAATCCCTCACACGGTCCCATGTACCCTCCAGGCGTCCGTCGACCGCTTTCATACACCTTGGAATTTCCGAAACGCCTAGCGGAAGCCGTTCAGGATGTGGGCGGGCGACCGAACCGACCTTCAAGCCTTGTACACTTTCAAGCGTGCGTCTCCCGTGACCCGTCGGTCAACGTCAGGCTTCCCAAAGAGCACCACTCCTACTTCCGATGCAACTTTGACCTGTGGGGCACAGCTTGCAGGGAACAAGGATCAGGACCCTCTCGCTACCTTTGCCCAGACGACAGGCTCTATCATACTCTGCCCCGCACAGAGACGAAGCGTAGCGACGATCGACAGTATTTGCAGCAGCAACGACTGCGGCCGGCTGGTGGTTAACGTCTTGCTGCGGCCAAAATTTTGGATGTGAGTCGAGGGGCGGCATTCTTTGCTCGAGCTGGAAGGAAAGGCGTGAAGACGTTGAGCCACACCTCGACTTTGACACCACCAGCGTCTTACTCGAGTCCCCCAGAGACCATCGCACCAAGGTGGCGCTTCGAGCTCTTTTTCCATACATTGCCGTCTCCTGCCGCGCCGCGTCCCTGCCTTCGAGCTTCCGCGCACAGCGAGCAGCAGCGAGCTTCATCCTCCCCCAATACGCACCTTCCCGCCGCCGCCGACCTTTCTCCACCAACCCCATAGCCCTTGCTCTTGCTCCCTCAGCGTCTCCTACCAGCATGTCTTCGTTGCCCACCCTTCCTCCCGTACCAGGCGCAGAGCCTGATCGCGTGGCGCTCGACGGCTTTCGCATCGACATCGCCGACAAGGTGGCCAAGATTGTCGGTTTGGACATCGACAAGGTCTACGAGGGCGTTCAATTCGGTCAGAAGGGTGCCGATTTCACTCTCCCCATCCCTAGGCTTCGACTGAAGGAGAAGGCACAAGAGACAGCTGAGAGGATTGCCAAGGACGTGAGTATCTGTCTGTGAAACAGGCCGTCGTCGGGCGCCCATTAGCTGACACACCTCTCCCACTCTCTTTCACTCTCGCCTTCCCACCATGCAGTTCCAGACCGATGCCTACATTTCCGCTGTCACCGCGAGCGGAGTTTTTGTGCACTTTAACGTCAACCATTCCACTCTCGCCCGTTTGACCCTCCACCAGATTCGCAACCTCACCCACAACTCCCCCTCTGGCAAGCCCGAGTACGGCTCCAACACGACTGGAAAGGGCAAGAAGATCGTCGTCGAGTTCTCTAGCCCCAACATTGCTAAGCCGTTCCACGCTGGCCACCTTAGGAGTACGATCATCGGGGCGTACATCAGCAACTTGTACGAGGCCAACGGCTGGTCTGTGCATCGGTTGAACTACCTTGGCGATTGGGGCAAGCAATTCGGTGAGCGATCTTGCGCCGCTGATATTGCTTTCGATCCAAAGAATAATCCGGATTCATTGCTCACTAGAGTCATCGCTTGGCGTACGAAATTGACTTTGTCTCCCGCAGGCTTGCTCGCCGTCGGATGGGAGCGCTACGGTGACGAGGCCGCGCTCAAAGAGGACGCCATTAAACATCTCTACGACGTCTATGTCAAGGTCAACAGGGACGGAGAAGACAAGGAGGAAGGAGAGGCGATTCACGACAAGGCTCGCGCATATTTCAAAGATATGGAGGAAGGTGGGTTCCGCAGCTTGTTGATCCTTCTTTGTCTTACGGACCCTTCGGTCGTTGCCACCTATCTTCTGGTCAACTCATCGCTTCTTTGGCTTTGTGCGATAGGCAAGGAGGACGCCCTGGCGCTGTGGCGCAAGTTCCGAGATCTGTCGATCGAAAAATACAAGCAAACGTACGCGCGCCTGAATATCCACTTCGACGAGTACTCTGGCGAGTCGCAAGTCTCGAAGGAAGGCATGGACGCTGCGATGGAACGGCTCCAAACGACGGGCGTCCTGGTGGAGGACAAGGGCGCGTTGTTGGTCGACCTGACCAAGTTCAAGTTGGACAAGGCCGTCGTGCGCAAGCGGGACGGCACCAACCTGTACATCACCCGCGACATCGGAGGGGCGGTGCAGAGGTGGGAGCGACACAAGTTCGACAAGATGATTTACGTCGTCGCCAGTCAGCAGGACTTGCACCTCGCCCAGTTCTTTAAGGTGCTCGAGCTCATGGGCTACGAGTGGGCCAATCGGCTTCAGCACGTTAACTTTGGCATGGTGCAGGGAATGAGCACTCGGAAAGGTGCGTCGGTGGAGGAGTTAACTGATATTCCCTTGCTCCGATATTTGACCGCTGGAATCTGTGCTCTTCCATTGGCTTCTCTCTTCGTGTGGCTTACATCCTTCCAGGCACGGCCGTCTTCCTTGAGCACAGTGAGTCGAATTCAGAGAGATTGCGGGCGTGACCGCGCGTAAGCGTTCGTTTTGGAATCAATCCATCTCATTTTCCCTTTCCGTCCACAGTCCTGGAGGAGGCAAAAGACAACATGCACGAGGTGATGAAGAAGAATGAGGTCAAGTACAGTGCCGTCGAGAACCCTGAGGCGACTGCGGACGTCGTGGGCATGTCCGCCGTCAAGATCCAGGATATGTCTGGCAAGCGGTACGTCCTCCGTCTTCACCCTTCGGCAGGTTCGAGCCCGGCTCGAGAGCGCTGGCCCGATGAGTGCGCCGGCTGATTGCGATCCTTTACGATTGGACAGCATCAACAACTACACCTTCGATTGGTCGCGCATGCTTTCCTTCGAGGGCGACACGGGTCCATACCTCCAGTACACCCACGCTCGTCTCGCCTCTGTGGAGCGCAAGAACGCCTCGGTGCAGATGCCTTCAGACCCCACCAAGCCGAAGGAGGAGGGCGGAATCGACACGGACCTTCTCAGCGAGCCCAAGGCCAAGGAAGTCATCTTCCTCCTCGCCTCGTACCCGGACGTCGTGCGCACGGCCACAAAGGACCTCCAACCGTCGACGGTGGTAACGTGGTGCATGAAGTGCGCCCATGCGGTCTCTTCCGCTTGGGAGCAGCTCATCGTCAAGGGGAGCGAGGAGGAGACGGCCAAGGCGAGGCTCTATCTGTATGTCTGCGCGCGCGACGTGCTCGGCTCGGCGATGCGCCTTCTGTCGTTGACACCGTTGGAGCGCATGTAGAGCCTGTGTCTTCCTACTCCCTTTTTTTTGCCGTTTCATGTACCCGTCGTCTGGATGCGGGGGATGTCTAATGCAAGTACTTTGGAGAAGCCGAATGGTACGGTGGGTTTATGGTCGGCACCCGCGCTTCCCACTTCTCTCCACGCAAGGACTCGGGATGGACGCTCTTGTTACATTACGGCAGAGACAGACGGACGGGGAATGATCTACAATCCGAGTGCTCGGACGAGGATGCCTTATTACTGCTTGTCCTTGATACTGCATCGCGGAAACGAGGCGGAAAGGAAAGGGGGTGGGGTACGAGGGCATGGGATCGGTGAGCTCGGCGTCCACGACAAAGTCAAACACCCGCCCACTCGTCGTCTTGGCGCCTCGATCCTCGATCCTCGATCTTAACGTTGTCTGCCCCCTTCCGCTTTCTCCATGGCGTTGACCACTGGGACACGGGCACTCACGGAATGTCCTTGCCCGTCGCCTTGTGGAAAACGGAGCGGATGCCGTCCGAGATCTTCTCTGTCGTGCTCGCGTCCGTCGCGTGGCCGGCCTTGTTTGCGCCCCACTGCACGGCCTTATCGAGCATGTCCTGCGGGGGGGCACCGCCCGGGGCGCCGCCGGCGGGGGGCGCGTTGCTATTGGGCTGGGACTGTCTTGGCGGCGAAGGGAGGTATGAGCGCACGTTCATGTGACGAGGACCGTCGCGAGCGGGAAGGATACGAAACTCACATCGGCCATGGCGAGGTAGTTAGAGTAAATATACGGCGGGTGCAGGGGGTAGGAGACGAGAGCGGTGTGTGTACAGTTGGCGGTGAGCCGTCGTGGGATGGACGTTGACCTTCTATTTATGCGGTCGCCGTTCGCCTCGATGGGTTCTCCGTTCATCGTCCATCTCGCGTTCGTTCAACAACCTCCGTCCATCTGTTTCGGCACGCACGCGCGTCTTATAGCACCGTCATACAGTCGTCGTCGCTTGTCTCACTCGCTCGCGGTCGCCGTCCGTCTCGTCCTACTTGCGGACACGGCGCGGCTTGCTCTTCTCCCTCCTTCCTGCCCCATCCGTCGTCCGACATTCACCGGCAGTATACGCGGGGGTTTTTGAGACATTCATCGTCGACGTCCATCACTTTCAAACCCGTTCTTCTTCTACGACCGCACGCGCATTTCCTCCTTCTTCCATACCCGCCTTCAGGCGCGGGTTTGCCGCCTTCGTTGGCTCGTCGAGGTAATGCAATGAACCGGGTTATATAAAGGTCGGGACCGACAACATTAATTCCAATCGAGTTTGCACCACCACTCTCACCCAAACGGCCGCTGGTTCCCCGCCTTCTCAGCGTCCTCGAACGAAGGGAAGATGGTACGCCCGTTGATCATGGACGTTGTGGCGACGAGGAAGCGCCTCCCTTTCGTCTGTGTGCTCATGAACCGCAGGGCGGCCACCTCGGTGTAGGTGCATCCGCCCAGGAAGAAAATGAGCGTCGTCGTCGTTCGCTCTTGCGGCATGCCTGCCGGACGACAGACGACAAAGAATGAGTGTGGCTCTTCCATGCCTGTCTTACCGCAAACAATTTGACCATACTCACGTTTGGAGTTGGCCACCTCCACCTTCTGAACCTCATCAAATGTCGCGCCGGGCAAGCCGCGAACCACGTCCTCAAAGCCCCTCCAACCGACGATAGGATGCGCCATCGGTCGCCCATCTCCTCTCGCCTTAGGTCCCTCCTCTCCCGCCGACCCGCTGCCCACTAACGCCTCTTTCTGAGCGACAGCTTGCACGAGCCTGATGCTCAGGGGCGCGTAGCCGGAATAGACATATGCGATGTCCGTAGGTTCTCGCTCATCCACCTCGTCGTTGATCAGACGCAGGGGACGTCGCACGGAAGAGAAGGGGGACCGAGTCAGCGTGGTCGGCGTGAGGAGGTTGAGACGTGACAGCGCGAGAAGAAGGGGGATGTGTCCATAACCGTATGTCTGCACGATACCAAGCGTAGAGAAGAGCAAGTCAGCCAATGGTCACGAGGCTTTCCGTCGAAGCTTACGACATGCCAACACGCGCCTGAAGTAGCTCCCGTTTCATGAAGTCGAGGTCCTTCGGTTTCAAGCCGCCGTTCACGACGCTGTAGAGGCACAGCAACCTGAGCACGACATTGAGCGGGGCCTCCTGGGTCACCAACTCTTCGATCGTTGTCAGTTGCTTTGAGACATCCACACCGGCCACCAGATCTGTGCATCATACCGGGGGGGGGGGGGGACCCGATGTCAACGCTCGTTGAAAGTCAGACGAACATGTAGCAAGCCGCCCGAGTTGCTCACTTTGCTGTATCTCGAGCGCCTTGTTGAATTCGTCGGTATTCGTCAAGGCCATGATCTGCTCGGTCAAATTCGTGTCTGCTCGGACGAGGAGATTCGAATTATAGCTCAATCTCCATACGATATATCGACGGGCCAATGGCGCCTCTCACTCACGCAAACGAAGGCCCTGGTGTTCGCCTTGCAAAACGCCTAACCGACCTACGAATTCTCTGATCTGCTGCACTGTCTGCGCTTGATGCCGTCCCTCATAGTCTTGGTTGATTCGCACGGCCACCTTGTGCAGTCGCTCACCCACGACCGCAAAGTTTCGGTCGCGAATGTCGCTGAGCACCGTATCAGTTCGTGCGTCGAGGCGGTGCTTTTTCTTCTTGGGCCCGGATGAGGAGCTGGTGGCGGAGGAGGAACGCTGCGGGGAGGACAGGAGGGCGGAATCGACCTCGAGGTGGGCTGGGAGGCAGAGACGGACGTAAGAAGATTTGCGACAGGAGGTGACGAGGTGCAACCAAGGGCTCACAATTTCGAATCCCCATGACTTCATCCAGTAAACCCTGATACGTCAACTGCGTACACAGAGGAGTGACCAAATCAACGCTTCGGTCAATGATTATGCAGCTGTCGATGGTCGTCGAATGGGCCGTTAACGCCGGGTTTGACGGATCCGAAACCAAAGCTTGCTTTCTTTGTCGTAGGAGCAGATCACATAGACGTTTGGCAAGATCCCCTTTTCCAACGATGCGTGGGAAGAGGCCGTACGCCTGTTGTACCGTCATTAGGGCTTGGGCCGCATAGAAGACGGGGGTATGGTCACCATCCTGAAAAATGGCAAAGAAACGCGGAAGAAGATGTTCAGATTGGACGCCCTGAGCATTCCACAAGCAGTCGAGCTCGTCACAAGCGGCGAGCGGCTCACCAAAAAGCACTCTCTCCAAGCGTCCTCCCTTTCCAGACTGAGAAGATCATCCTCGAGAGGAATAAACTCGAGCCCGTAGCTTCCAAGTGTGACGTTGCCCAGCACGCCCTCTTCCTCGAGAATACGCGTGCAGAGGGTCGTCACTCGAGGAACGAGGAACAGATTGTATGCGTAGGTGGAGCCGGAAGCTCGATGAGACTTGATCTGCTCTGTCAAGACATAAGCATCCTTATAATCAGCGCACTGGATGCATCTCTCAACGGGGCCCCAATAACAAGGCTACAGCCAGCGTCGCCCGAGCAAGGATCCTTTCGTCCCACGGAAAAAAAGGGCAGAAGAAAAACCAAAAATAAAAGGAAAAGACAAGTAACGAGAGGAAAGAAAATGACACAAGAAGAACAAGCTTGACAGTCCGCCCGCTCACTCACCGGCCACGACCTTCATCCATCGGATCTCGGGACGACAAAGGTAGACGACACTCCGAGTGGGCGAGGACATGGGACCTGTCTCCAGCCAGAACATCTTCTCCACGCCATGGTGCTGCGCGTTCGTTCAATCAAATGTTCCAAAATGTAAGTAAGGGCAGGCCGGAATTAGAATAAAGAATACATGGCGAGCGCCGAACCACGAGTTTGGATCGACTTGGAAGCCGCCCGGCCCAGCATCGTTCGGAAGACGGGTACGTATGCTTACGTACCTTGAGCAGCGAGACATCGGTAATTAGACCCAGCGGACCAGCGAGCGAGGGATCGAGGACGAGCGTCTTGGCCTCCGGCACCTACACGAAGACGTCGCGAAAGGAAGGAAGACCCACGAGGTCAGGCGCGAAGCTCGCTTCGACATTTGCCGTCTCTTCTCGTTCCGAACGTCCGCCTCCATTCCCCGGTGGGGAGGAGCCGCGCGAGTGATCCAAAGACGTACCGAGTCCAAGGCGTCCAAAAGCCCTTGCTTCGCAATTTCCTTCAGCAAGCCCGTGTCGATCTCAGGCATGGCGGGTAGATGATGGTAACCGTCATGAGGCGACCAGAGTGCAGGCACATACATACATTCACGCCGAGGCCACTAACGTCACGTGACACAATAGCCCGCGAGTTGAAGTATTATAACTGTTCTCTCAGCCGATCGCCGCTCGTCGTTTCCGCAGTTCACGATCATGATTGCTGGAAAGGATGAACTAGTCTACAAAGACGGAATCACGTCGGTGTGGGGCATCTCCGCGTTTGCATGACAATATCTGCCCACGATGCAACGCAGAGACGAGGCGTAACCAAAAGGGAGAGACATCACTTTTTCTTCTTATTACTACGGCCGCCAGTCGACCCTGGCGTCGATGCGCGCGAAGTGCCCGTACTCTCCTTGACCTCGTCGATGGGGCGTTTCTGCCGAAGTCGATCATCGAGCGAACCGGGAGATGAGCGAGCGTCTAGTGGGTTATAACTCAACTTCGCCCCTTGCCAGCTCACCTTTTGCGTCTTCTTAATCGGCGCGGCTGCGCTGCCGCCCTTCTTCTTGGTGTCCACGTCCTCTTCCTCATCGTCGCCGCCACCTTCAGCTTCCTTGGTGACGAGTAAGACGAGGGTGTGACATCTCCGGGCGATCTCCTGAGGCGTCCGGCTCTTGATGAACCAGTCGAACCGAAAGGCGGGCCACTCGAGCACACTCTTCTTGATCGTCTCATAGACGTCGTCGGCTCCCAGGCCGTACTTGGACAGCTGGACGATCAGGAACCGGTCCTCCTCCTCCGTGTAGCTCTTGCCCTTGGCCTGATTGTATTGGATCTTCATCTGCTGCAGAGGGTACTTGTAGGATGCCACCTTTGCCCGCAAAAGTTGTTCCGCGTGCCTTTGCTTCTTCAGCTTGGCTTCGCCTTCATCTATCCGAGTCAGAATCCTCTCGTGATCTAGAGACGTAGAACGCGGTTCGGGTTCCGTCAGATTGTGCACCTAGACCGCTTTGCGACCTGGGCAGGAAAAACCTCACCGGCAATCTCCAGATAGCGATCCCAGAAAACGGAAGCATATCGTTTGACGTCGGCCACCGTCTTGCCGTCAATCTCAGCAGCAATGCCTTCGAAGTTTTTCCTGTGATTTTCAACCAACGCGAGCCAAGAGGTGTGAACGGGAGCACCGTCCACCACCAAGACATGATGATCGCCGCATGCTCACCTGCCATACTTCTCGCAGCCCTTGACAAACTGTTGAAACTCTCGCTTGGACCAATCACCAAAGCCCTCCTGTTCGAGTTCCTCCTTCTCCGCTTGCTCTTCCTCCGTCAGCGGCTCCGCATTGTCAATGATGGCCTGTTCCCGCACACGCTCCTCTTCCACTTGCTCTTCCGTCTCGTCCTCCTTCGGTGCTCGCAAAGGCACCTGGAAGGCCTGGGCGCGTCGGAAGGCGGCCGTTTCCCGCTCCTGCAGCTCAATAAGCCGACGAGGATAAAACTGGAAGTCTTGCCTGATGATCGGATCGTCCAAGCAAAGCAAGTAAAACTGACGTCAGCAGCAGACAGGTGGCTGACCACATGTGAAGGGGAGCGCGCTCACGTGTTAATCTGCTTCGGAGGGCGCGGAGCTTTCGGAACTGCCGGCTTGCTCGGCCCGCCCTTCATCGCCTCACGGTAGTAGCTGTCGACAGAGTAGTTCTGCTTGCGCTCTCGCTTTGCGAGTTCGATCCATGGCATACCGCCGATCATCCTCTTCTGCCCTCCGCCATACTGCACTCCTTCCCACTCGCCAATCGTCTCCGACTTGAAGTTGTTCAGATCGTCCAGGTTCAGGCCCTCATACTTCTCCTTGAGTTGAGCGGTGCGTTCCTCTCCGCGCCGGATGATGTCTTCGATGTCCAAGTTCATCGTGACGCTGAGGTCGGAAGCCAAAGGGATACGGACACGGACGTTAGACTGGACTTTCGTCTAGCCTCGAACACAGCGACGACTCACTCGTCGATCTTGTTGTTGATAATTTTCTCCGCACCGTGCTGGATCATGTCGACAAGCTCATCCTTGGACGCGCCTTTCAAAGGATGAGAAATGTATCGTGAACATCCGAACAAACGCGACCGTACCATACATCCACAACCCCTTACCTTTCTGCGCCTGCTGTTGCGCTCGACCTTGCTGGATGACGAGTTGATCGAGTCGCAGCTTCTGCGCAGCGCGGTCCAGAATGCGCTCCTCCACGGCGTTCTCGGTGACGAAGCGGAAGACGTACACCTGCTTCTTTTGACCGATGCGATGCGCCCGGTCCATGGCCTGAAGGTCCGCTTGCGGGTTCCAATCCGAGTCGAACAGGACAACGATGTCTGCCGTCGTCAGGTTAATACCCAGACCGCCGGCGCGAGTGGTCAAAAGAAAGATAAACTTGTCACTGTCGGGCGCATTGTAATCGTCGATCGAGGCGATTCGGTCTTCGTGGGCCGTGCTTCCGTCTATCCTGTTATACCCTGTCGAACGAGCGCAGGACAAACAGGAGGGAGAGAAGTGCATGCGACATGGTAAGCCGAAAACCAAACTAACGGCCACTTTGACGGCTTTGCAAGACACAGCCGTCCTAATTACTCACTGTACCCTCGGAACATGCAATAGTCTTCCAGGATGTCCAGTACGCGGCTCATCTGCGAAAAGATGAGGACCCTCGAGCCCTTCTCCTTCATATTCTTGAGAAGTTTGTCGAGGATGACCATCTTGCCAGAGTTGTTGATCAGGTGTACGTCAGTCGTGTACGGAGGACCAGGCTCGGCGCCGTCGAACAGGTAGGGGTGGTTGCAGCATTTTCGCAGTTGCATGACGATGTTGAGAAGTCGGGTCTTGCCCTCTTTCTTGCCACCGGCTCCGTTGACGGCGTCGATGTCCTTTTCGATGATCATCCTAAAGTCACCGAGGCGCAAATTAGTGGCGGTGGGCGATGGACCGACAAGGGGACTGAGAAATCGACTCACCTGTACCATTTCTTCTGCATCTCCGTCAAACCGACGAAAACGTTGATTTCTTTTTCTGAAAACGGTACAAGCGGTTAAGGCGTCAGCTCCAGGTGGAGGCGATCCACTACTCGTCACGATCCGACTTTGAGAAAACCGCAAGAAGACCCACTCGGCAACAGGCTCTTCTCTACGTCCGCTTTGACACGACGGAGTAAGAACGGCCTCAGGACCTTGTGCAGTTGCTTGACAACCATGTCCTGGTCCTCGTTGCCGTGCTTTTGGAACCAGCTGTCAAAGTCTTCCGAGCTCGAAAAGACATCAGGCTGGTTCAAAGTCAAAGAAAGGAGCGAATGTAGAGAACACAGATAGATATGCGCGCGTGAGTTCCGGTGAAATTCCAAAGAAAAAAAGGGCATAAACGGCCGGAATTCGCGTTCTCCCACAGACGAAGACGCACCAGCAAAAAGTTAAGCAAGCTCCACAACTCGGTCAAATTGTTCTGCAGCGGAGTGCCGGTGATGAGGAGCCGGGCGCGCGAGTTGAAGACGCGCACGATCTGGGAGAGCATCGAGTCGACGTTCTTGATGCGGTGCGCCTCGTCGATAATAATGTACTCCCAGCTGAACTTTTTCAGGTGCGACTTTTCGCGGAGACACATCTCGTAGGACGTGACCAAAACTTCAAACTGGTGGGAGAGGACCGACTGTTGAATGATGTGAGCCTAAATTATCAGACGGTCGTTGTCGGATGACCCAGGAGGAGAAAAAATAGTTAGCGTGCAAAATCGACGAGCGCCGATCCCCGATCCCTCAAGATGACTAACTCTCTCTTCCTTGGTGCCCTGCAAGACGACCACACTGAAACTGGGCACCCATTTATGGAACTCGCGGTACCAATTGTCCAACGTGGACTTGGGGACAACCACGAGATGAGGACCGTAGATGTCGCGATGGTGCTTCAGATAGCCTAGGAAAGAGATCGTCTGCAAGGTCTTACCAAGACCCTGCGGTTCGACGACGACGACAATGGGGTGGTCGGCTTCAGCGATACGGCGGAAGGCTGACGAGCGCATCTTCGAAGCTCACCATCTCGTCGGCGAGGATGCCATTGATACCGTTATGATGCAGTGATACCATCCAGTTCAGACCCTGGACCTGATAGTCGCGCATCTGACCGCCCTTGACGTCTACATGAGGAGCAACATCGAGTTAGGCCGGATCGACTGACAACTGAGAAGCATGGCGGAAAAGCTGGACTTACATCCCGGTGATTCGGTGAACACATGAGGCTCGTCTTCCTCTTCTTCTTCCTTGAGTAGCTCTTCATCTTCCTCCTTTTCGCTCTTTCGACGCCTGTTGCCTTCGTCCCTGTGGTCACACCACCGCCAAAAAAATCCCGAATGTTAGGAAACGGCAAGAAAAAGCGGAGGCAAATTTCATCTCAAAGATCAAGATTGGAATTTCGTCAACACACCCGCCGGCCCTCTTTTTTCCCTTCTTGGCCTTCTGCTTCTCCTCCGATTCTGCAAGCAGCCTTGCGAATTCAGGGTCTCGGTTCTTCTTAATGTCCACGAAATGCTGGAAGAGCTCTGTTTGGCCAAGGAGGTACGAGAAGCGCTTCATGGAGTCCGCGAGCTACATGGGGAAAGCCGAGATGGGACGAAAAAGTCAGAAACAAGTTGCAAGGGCGAGGGAGCTTGCTGCGCAAAGGTCGGTCAGCAGGAAGAAGGAGCGAGATGCCCACCTTGGCTTTATCCATCTCCTTCCGCTTCGTCTCGAAGCCCTTCTTCTGCTCCGCCTGTTGAGCGGCGCGAATGGACCTCTTGGATGGAGACTGAGACGACGAGGTGTTGAAGGAGTGACGAAAGTCAGCCTCGTGGAACGCGAGATAGTGGCAAGTTTTCGTCTGGCCCTTCCTCAGAACCGTCCAAGACGGGCCTTTCCACGCTCGTCTCCTCCTTTCCAACCCGTCGCCATCGTCGTCAACGCGACTAGGGGAACTCACCTCATGCGCGTCGTCCATCTCACCGTCCTCCCCGTGCCCTTCATCCTCGCTCTCCTCCCTGCCACTACCTACCGGGCTGCCGCCCTGGGGCGTCGGCGCGGCGCTAGTCCCCGCGGCAGACACGGACACGCTCACTGCGCGGGAAATGTCGTTGCTGTCCGGGACGTAATCGGAGAGTTTGTCGACGTCCATCGCGCTTCCATTCGCGTTGGCGTTGGCGGAGGAGGGTTTGGAAGCTGAGAGGAGGGCGGAGACGGGGCCTGAAGGCGCCGGAGGATCTGTGGGTGACTGTTTGTTACGGACGGAGGGGAGACGTGGGCAAGCGCGATGTGGCGGCGGAAAGGAGGTGCGTGAGCGTGAGGGAGAAGCGAGATGGCCTGAGCGGCGATCGACGATAGGCAACTCACCACCATGCCGGCGGTCGTCCGAGGGCGGATGGCGAAGTGGAGTTTGAGAGTCAAGGACGAGGTCGAGGCCGACGTTGGCGGCGCCCGAGGACGGATGCGAGATGGCGAACGCGGGCCAAGTCGAGTCCGGACGAGTTGGTCGATCTCGCCTCGTCTTCTCTTTCTGTAAGGCCTCCTGTCTGTCTGTCTGTTGTCTGTTCACGCGTCGAGCGTTCTTCGCGCCGCGGAAATGGACGGGTCAAAGCGGGCGAAGGGCGAGGGAGGGGGATGACGGCGGCAGCGGTGCGAGGCCGAGGCGGGTTGGATGTGGTAGTGAGAGGGAAGAGGAGGGAAGAAGCGGGTGGCGAGACTATTGGCGTGGTGGGATGGAGGTGAGCGTCGAGGACGATGGATGCAAGCAGGAAAACCCAAACACGATCCCGCCCGGCCCAGCCAGCGCGCGTCGAGCCCACTCCCTCCGCCAACGTCGTCGCCTTGGCCCGGGCAGCGGCAGCGAACGGAGGTCAGACGGACGGACGGATCGGCGAGCGTGGTCAAGGCGTGCGAATTTTTTCCAGCCTCGGTCCATCATGCCACCTATCTATGTACATCATCGACGACCTCGCAGCTGCTCTCAAACATACACTTCCAAAGTATCTTTCGCCCAGACTCGAATCTACCGTCCGCCGCCGAGCGACGCCGGAGAAAAAAAGGCATATTGCTTGGCGTCACGTCTCTAGCAAGCAGTGTGTGCCCCTCTCTCTTCGCCGTGTCTCATCGCTTCTCTTGCCACTTCGGCGGCACTCGGTGTCGAGCCTGACCATCCCCTCCCGCGCCCAATCCAGCGCTCTGCGGACCGAGGCCGAGCGTGCCGGACGGGCCGGCAGAGTCCTCGATGCCCTCGGCCGCCGAATTGTACGGCGGAGGCGGGCCTTGACGTCCGCTGTTCGAGACGCTCGGTGACACACCCGCAGAAATGGACGCTCCTGTCGGTGCCGACGATGAAGGCATCATACCGCCCGGGATGGCGAAGCCTGGCTCCGGTTGCTCCGCGAATGGCAGCTTGCCAGCTTGTGATGAGGTCGGAGACGAGGGTCGGAACGGGTTCGAGTAGCTGTAAGGCATCCGAGAGGAATGAGAATTGAAATCGACAGACTCAGCAGACCGTGGACGGAAGCCGGGCCCGACGGAGAAGGGGCAAAGTGGTGGCCGACGTACCTATAAGTCTCGGAAGGGGGGAGCGGCTTGACCTGACCCGCTCGGAATCGAGCCTGACGCTTCTCCAAGTCTATGGATCGCCAACAAACAAGGAGTGCATTTCATGATAAGCGAGATGAACCAAACAAGCTAAACGCAAATAGCTCGACCGTCTCCACTCGAGTTCTCACCGTGAGCCCACATCGCCGCTCCAATGCGGTTGGAGATGGAGAACACAATGCCAACGATGGGAATGTGTTCCAGAAGAGCTGCCACGAATCCGAAGGCTGTTCCAAAGTACGTTCGTTTCAGTCAGCACTTCCGACTTCCTGGGGCCATTCCCTACCCTCGTTTCCAGCTCACCTCGGTAGGGCCATTGCCGCTCGGTGATGAACAGCTCGACCTGCTGCGGGCTACAAAGGGCAGCCAGTGATAGCGATCAGCACCCTTGGTCGCATCCGACTTTGGTAAGCACACCGGCACTCACGTCATGCCTTTGGCGGCGAAGTACTGGCAAAACGTGGGCGCAAAGGTCAATGAAATGAGCCGTCTACGCAGGGTTGACTCTGGCACTATGTCTCATACTCACAGGCTGATGGAGCACCCTGGCCATCGTCAGGGACCGCAGGGCGGCAGAGACGGTGAGACCGAGGAAAGGGACAAAATCCAACGGCAGGAGAAGGACTGATGGCAGGCAGTAAGCGGGGAAAGGACGAGAGCAGGTGAATGAGCATGGCTCTCGTCCATCACGTCTAGTTGTGGTGCAAGCAAAGAAGCTGTGGCTCTCGTCTGTCGCGAGGAAACGCGCTCACCTTTAAGCAGGAAAATCCGAACGAGAGGATTGGCGAGTTTGAGATAAAAGTTTGCCTTTTCGGAGTTCTTGATCGCTTTTGCTGTCGGTGGCTGCGCCCATTCCTCTTTAGAAGGACAGAATAAACATCAGAGACAGACAGGCGAAGAGAGAGCCTATCCGATGAAGATGACTGACCGGCGTATGGGCCCCAGAACTCCCTCTCTTTGCCCCTGCTCTTCACAGTCTCTTCATAAGCCTTCTTCCTGGCCGCTCTGAGCGCCTTGTTCATCCAAAGCTCGATGATAGTAGAGCATTGTCCTAGGATAAAGATGAACGCGGCGAGCGTGGTGAGAGAGGGCAACGGCAGGCGGATGGACGTGGCGGACTGCAGGCTGGCGGCTTCGTTCGTCAGCTTGCCATATAAGCCGGCGAAGCCTGTCACCGAGGCGGCTGGAGCACGTTGGGACGACGGAGTTGGGCGAAGAGAACAAGAGAGAGAGTATGGGTCAAACGCTCGGTCGGTGATGTGGTCCAGCCGGATGGCGACGAGGCGAAGAGAGAAAGGTCAGGCCCCGCACCCCCTTTCATGAAGTAGCGCACGAAGCGCTTCTGGATCGGCCAGGTGATCAGGCCCTGCAAGTGGGACAAACGGAAAGAAACGGCTTTATCATTTGTTTTTGACTTGGCAGGAGACGCTGGCCAACACCCACCCAAGCAGCAGCAACAACGGCGCTCTTCTGGGCCGCTCTTCTGCAGTTTTCCCTGTCGAAACCGCACGGCGTCGCATGAGCCGCGCGTGCCCACCAGTTAAGCCGTCCCAATCCCACGGAAACCGTGGAAAAGATGTGGGACGCACCAGAGCGGCTGCCACAGCTTCTTGTCGCTCAACAGCCTGTAGGCGCCCACTAGTTCATTCGGCCAGAGAGTAAGCGTCGTCCGCGGCGCTCATCCGTCCACGTCGCTGCGCTCGTTGCTCACCAACGCAGTAAGACGTGGGGAAGTGGAGCAGCTCTTGAGGCATCTCGGAGATCTCTCAATTGACGGTGTTGGTGGGAGAGCGAGAGCCAGTTGTCCGGCCAGGCGGGCCATGTCGAGCTCGCCCTCTCGCCGGCCATGTTTGAAGTCGCCTCCGCTTCTGGGCAGGCACGCGCGATCGGGCAGCTGCGGCGATGGGTCAGACGTGAGACCCGGCTACTCAGCTCACCGGCACGTCATCCTTCTCTTCCTCGCGGACAAGACACATCCAGACGGCAATGGCAGCAGCGGCAGGAGTAGCGGCCAACGGCTCGGCGCCGCACCTAGACGGCAACGGCGACGCCAACATGAGTGCGCCAGCGGGCTCGAGTGCGAGTGCGCGGGGCTGGAAGGGGAGGTGGAGGCACGTCGATACCGTGCTCGAGCGGCCAGGTCGTGAGTTGTAGCTTGTTCTGCGTCCCAAGCGTGGCCGTCTTTCGCGGTCGAGTCGGAGAGGCAAGGATCGAAAAACGACATCCCTGCCTCCTTCTTGCTTGCTACCAAGGAGTGGCGTAGTAGCAGCAGCAGACTCATTCGCCTTGGCCTTGCATGCGCGTTGCCCATCATGGACCAGCTTACACCGACGAGTCGTTCTCCCCCGGAGACCGTGTAAGCACTTCATTCCTTTGGTCCGCCAACCCTGCGACTCTCCTTTCTGGGCCCGTCTCTGACCTTTCGCCGCTGTCATCCCTTTGCTGGCAGACAAAGTCCTTCCTCCGCAACGACACTCGCGTGCTCGTCATTGGTGCTGGGGGTCTAGGCTGCGAGATCCTCGCAAACCTCGCTTTGAGCGGGTTTCGGAACATTGACGTCATTGACATGGACACCATCGATGTCAGCAACCTCAACCGACAATTCCTGTTCAGGTGAGCCTGATTCCGTGCTATCGTGCGAATAAGTCATCGCGGACGGGAGGAGGGCTATGGTTGACGGAGAAAAAGACAGCAAAGGGCAAGGATTTCTTCTCCGGATTGTATCGCTGCTCTCATGGAAGGGATCGGCGTTCGTGTCGATCTATTGGCTGTTACGGTACGAAAAATGGGCGCGACTTCTTTGTCCCTCTGATCACCCTCAGGCCTAAAGACGTAGGACGACCAAAAGCCATTGTCGCGGCCGAGTTCATCCAGAAACGAGTGAAAGGCACCAATGTGACCCCGTACGTTTGTTCCGCTCTGGTTCGATATTTGAACGAACGCACAGATGGCCTGATCCGCTCCGTCGTGCTCGGTGCCTCTACGATTTCAAGTCACCACTGTAGGATACAGGACAAAGACGACTACTTCTATCTTCAATTTCATATCATCATCTGCGGTCTTGATAGTGTCGAAGCTCGTCGTTGGATCAACGCCACCCTTGTCAACCTCGTAGAACCAGGGGATCCGGAGACTATCAAGCCTCTGATTGACGGCGGCACGGAAGGTGAGTCTTGTCTTATCGAGCGTGGGATGGCGTCGCGGACCTTGGCTCCCGTCCTGGCAACCGTGGCTTATCACAGCGTTTCGATACACCACCAGGCTTCAAAGGTCAAGCCCGCGTCATCCTCCCTACCGTGAACTCTTGTTATGAGTGCTCTCTCGACATGCTCAACAAGCCGACTACCTACCCGATCTGTACTATCGCCAACACTCCTCGACTGCCAGAGCACTGCATCGAGTGGGCGAGCGTGCTCGAGTGGCCAAGAGTTTTCAAGGGTGGGTGGACACATACGCGGTCTTTCTGTTAGAATCCCCGCCATGTTCCCCGTCTCATCGCTATCTTTGAACGGTGCGCTTTCGCTTTCTCCTGGTCGACCGACAGATAAGAAGATGGACACGGACGACCCGGACGACATCCAGTGGATTTACGACACTGCCCTCGCCCGGGCGAAGGAGTTCAATATCTCCGGCGTCACCTGGCCGCTCACACAGGGAGTGGTTAAGAACATCATCCCTGCCATAGCTAGCACGAACGCCATCATCGCTGGTTAGTATCGTTTCCGCATGCCGTCTCTCCAGGTACAATTTGACTGACGGGAACGTTGGATCCATTTGTTGTCCGCCGATTGCAGCCGCGTGCACGAACGAAGCCTTTAAACTAGCAACCAGTTCGGGGCCTTACGTGGACAATTACATGATGTACATCGGCAACGAAGGGGTCTACACCTATACCTTCCATCACGAGAAGCGGCCTGACTGTCCAGTCTGCGGCGGAGAGTGCATTGACGTGGAGGTGGGGAAGGAGTGGACGCTGGAGAGGCTCATGGAGTGGTTGTTGGAGAGGCCGGATTTGTGAGTGGCCTCGCATCACATCACGCCGCGCTCGCCTATACTAGAGTAGATCGTCGTTAACGCCTTCTCTTCTCCCTCATTTGCTTCGTCCCAAAGCCAAATCAAACGACCCTCCCTCTCCAACGGCGCCAAGCCACTCTACCTCCAGGCGCCACCGCAGCTCGAAAAGGCAACGCGGTCGAACCTGGAAAAGCCCCTCTCGGAGCTGGCAGAGGAGGGAGACGAGATCTCCGTCACCGACGCCAACCTTCCGTTCACCCTCAGCCTGCGCATCAAATTTGGGGGAGAGGCGTGAGGGCGGGCCGGGTTGGACTGGGACTGGCCTCGAGGGATGTACGATAGCGGAAGTCAGAAAGCGCACGCTATGGGCTGCGCACGCTATGGGCCTGTAGAACTTCCCCGCTCGGAGTTGCCTCTGTGTGAAGAGAGGGAAAGCCGAGGATACGTTGTACAATGCGACCTCTGTGGGCACCCTACAGTCCGGTGTGAAGGACGCGGCCGTTGTTAAGGAGGGCAACTGATCAGCGATGTGGCGCGCTCTTACCCGTCTGATTCATTCCCCTCCCGTAGATGTCTGGTTTTCTAGTCTCTTGTTGGCTCCTGGGCTGCTGCACGACCATTCCGTGGACAGACGGCGGAATGCCTTAGAGAACGTCCCAAATGTGGTAGGGCAATTTGCCCCCTCAGACGAGTCAGCTCATTTGTTTGGTGACGGGCGTATTCCTAAGCGGTGTGCGATCGGTCTGCTGATCTGACCGTTTATATACGTTTATTTGGGCGGATTCTTTGCATAAAGTCCGGCCGTTCTGGTCGAAAAGCAACCTGTGGTCATCGATTAGTGGTGAGATCGTTTCGTTGTGGCCGAAGAGACCTGGGTTCGATTCCCAGTGACCACACTTTTTTGTTTTGCATGGCGCGTGTTTCGCCGTGCCCATGCTTATGACGGGACGGGACTTGCATCCGGAACGGTCGATCACCATACGTTGTCATTCTTGCGTGGATGGAACACGCTTACACGACCATGCCTCCGCGTACAATGTCCTCCCAAGACCGGATCAAGGTCCTCACCCTCAACTGCTGGTAAGCTCCTGCCCATTTCTCCGCCCATCTCCTGTTCCTTCCACTGCGCGTCTTTCTCTTCGTCTACTCGCGCGAACTCTGCCGAGAGGAGCCGACGATTGACCGGCGCCAACTTGACCACGCACCAGGGGCCTCAAATACATCGCCGCCCAGCGCCTGCCTCGCCTTCGAGCTATCGGTGATGAGCTCTCGGTCTCCGACTATGACCTGATTGCGCTGCAGGAGATATGGGTGCACTCTGATTTTGAATACGTTAGGCAGAAGGTCGCCCGGCGGCTGCCGTTCGCCAAGTTCTACTTCAGGTGAGTCTCGGCGTGAGCTCGCGCGTTAGTCGGGATGTTCTGGATGTTCTTGCCGTGTCCTGCCTCCTGCTAACTCGACGTCTGCGGCGGTGCGACGCATGTCGGAATGGAATGGACAGCGGCGCTTTCGGCGCCGGTTTGGTCATCTTCTCTCGCTGGCCGATCATCTCGACATCCATGCTCCCCTATTCTCTCAACGGCATCCCCATAGAGGTGCACACGGGCGATTGGATGGTCGGGAAGGCAGCGGCTTGTGCTGTCATCGACCACCCGATGTTGGGAGAGGTGGAGGTGATTTCTACTCATGTAAGTGCGCCGAGGCGACTAGAAGCGAACGAAACGAGCGGTTGCCATGCTCATGCACTTTGCCTTATCTAATTCGTGTCTCTTCCCGTCCATTGTTGCCATTCAGTTCATCGCCGCCGGTGGAGAGACGGGCCCGGAGTACAAGCGAGGGCACCGACTGACACAAGCGTGGGAGCTGAGCAACCTCGTCCTCTCCGCTGCACAGAAAGGCCGTCACGTCATCTGCGTGAGGAACGCCCCCGCCTTCTCTGTTCCCACACTGAGGTCGTGACCCGTAGTGCCATGCTGATCCCACCTTCTTTCCCTCTCTCCACTTCCAGATGGGCGACCTTAACTCCACGCCCGCCTCGCTGACCATCGCCCTCCTGCGCTCTCACGCCCTTCTCCACGACGCCTTTCTCGCCTCTCACCGGCACCTCTCCCCCACTGCTATCGCCCTTCCCTCTTCCCCCAGTGCGACCGGAAACCCCTTCCCGAATTCCGCCACCGCCGTCCGCGAACTCGGCGTGACATGTGACTCCCCGCTGAACTCTTGGACGGCGGGCAAGAAGCTGGACGGCCCGGCGTCGAAGGCGGCTGGGAAGAGATTAGATTACATATTTTGGAGGGGCCCTGAGGAGCGGGTGCCCGTCTCCGCACCCGTGTCTGCGGCGGAGGAAGCGGATGTGGACGCGGGCGGGGCCATCGTTGACGGTTGGAGGTGGAGGTGGAGGAGCACCGGTGCGGGACGGCTGCGAGCTCAAGCTGCGCGGGTGGTCATGACGGGCAACGTACCTGGTTTGCCGTTCAGCTTCTCGGATCACTTTGGCGTCGAGGCCGTCTTCTCCGTTGCTATTGACGAGGGAGGAACGGTGGAAGGTACAGCTAGAGCCGGCACCCGTGGCGGTCGTCGGTCCACGGATGACTCCACGCGCCGGGGATCCGCCTCCCTCGAAGAGGGCTGGCTATCGGACGAGCCAGGCGTGCCTCCCGCTTCGCCTACCTTCGCCGCCGAGGTCCTCTCCTCCACGCTCCAAGCCCTGCACACCTATCTCCGTCATTCCTCCCTGACCGCACGGCTGCACCTTTATGCTTTCTTCTTCGCCCTCTTCCTCGCCATCGGCCTCGCCGTCGCCTCCGCCTTCATCCCTTCCGCGGCTCGAGGCGTCGAGGTGGTCTTTGTAGTATTGGCGGTCGCGGCGGGATGGGCGGGTACGACGGCTCTGTACAGCACCGTGATTTGGGGACAGTGGGAGAAGAGGGCGGTGAGGGAGAGGATGGACGAAATGAACAGGGAGGTGGAGAGGATCAAGGACGGCTTGCCCTCGAGCGCCGCGGCAGGCGGAAGTCCTTCTAACCCTGGACGGTTTCGAGATTGAGGCGAGGGACGTCACCTGTAATTCAGACCGGTGACATTAGAGGGTACTAGACGGAACCGTCAGTTGTCCCCATCCTTCTCACCGGAAGAAAGCGAAAAGAGGGCATTAAAAGTACATGTGCTCCAAGTCAACCCATCCTCCCACTTGTCGACGTCGTATTCGGCGTACGTCTATCCAACCGACGCCGCCCGGTGCTCCCATTTCCCTGCCGCCGCGAATGACACCATCTCACCTCATCGCGAAATCCACCCAAGCAAGGCGATGGTGCAGACGCCAATAACAAGTCCCATGATAATGCTATCCCTCCTCCTCCTACTCGAGATGAGGCCGATGACGCTGTTGAGCCCTGGCAGTTGGCCGAGAGTGGACTTGATCCGGTTGTTAATGCCGGAGAGCGTCGAGGACTGCAAAGAAAACTCGTGTCGGGTAGCGTAGGCTTGGCTGGACGCATGTGGAGACGGAGGGCAGGGAGGGGACGAAGGATGACATCGGATGATGAGCGCCAAGTGCGTGCGCCGCAAGCACACTGACGCACGACTCACTCAAGCACACGATCAATCATCCCATGCGAGTTGTCAATTTGCCCTCGCTCGGAAAGCAGAGCGTCTTGGTCGGAAGCGTGCGCAGCTTTGTACGCGCTGCAACGGAAGTGAGGAAGCAGGGTACAACAATTAGGAAACGCGGAGAGAAGTCGTCTGGGAAGCTGGACACGACGAAAGTCGAGCCGAGCTTCCTTCCTTTTTCCAGCCGCACCACTCACTCAATCTCCCCCCTCACGCTTCCAAGCAAATCTTGGCTCTCCAGAGCGTTCCGCAAATTATCCCTCGTGCGCCGGAAATCCCGGTTATAGTCTTGAAGCACCTCCCGATGACGTTGTACGGCGTGCATTTGGGAGGTCGAGGGTGGGTTAAAAGGCGAGTCGAGATGTACGGTCAGAGAACTTAGAACTTGGGAGAGCTGGGTCGTGGTATATTAAGTGGGCGGAGGATGAATGAGAGAATGGGGCGAATCAGGTCGGCTCGTGGCTGCTGCGCTCCCATTCCTTGGCTATGCTTGTCTAGCCAGGTCGGGAGGCACTAGTGGGCGTTGAATTTCGCCGACTCACCTCTTCCAGCCCCGTCTCAATCGACTTCTCCACCTTGGCCCTCTCCTCCGCCTCGTCTCCATCCTCCATCGACAATACCGTATGGTCCCCGGTCCGAGTTCGTGAGGAAGACGAAGGCCGGTTGCGCGCCGCGGCGGCGGAGGCGAGCTTGGAGTAGGCGGTTAGCTGAGCATCAAGAGAAGTTTCAATAGCTCGGGCACGCTTCCGGAGAGCGTCCCATGGCTCGCGAGACGAAGAAGCCATCTTTTCGCTTCTTCCCTACGTCTCGTCGTATCGGGCAGCTCGCGATCTGCTGGTGTAACGAACGGTGACGGTGGCCCTATCGACACACTTCCGCAGCACCATCAGTCACGTGATAAATTTGGCACGTGCCTCTGTGATAATTGCTGTGGGATCCGTTCTACTGGTCCGATCATCCTCGCTTATGTCCGGTATCTATTTTCCCTATTGCTCACCGTCCCACGTCCTTACTTAGGGTAAGGCACGATCCTTAGGGGCGAGCTACGGCCTGATGGGTGACACACAGCCCTTCTCTACTTCTCCACCTTTTTGACACGCTCTGTAATGTCCGATATTATATAAGAGGAGTCGCTGGCCGAGCTCCGATGATGGAAATCTAGGACCTTTTCTCGCATACGCGTCTGGGACGGCATGTGAGCACTTAGTGCATAAATCACGTGATCCAGAAGATGTCCTCGGCGCTCCATGCCTTCGCATCGTCGTCCGTCTGGATGGAAGATAATGTCCAACATCCATCTCTCCTTGCTCGAACCTTGGCATGGGCGCTTGCCCTCTTTATTAAAACTTCTATAGAAGGCGGTATTGGTTGTTGCTGCGAAAGTCTTAAACCTTTCGACATTGGTTTGGCCGAAGAGTCCTTTTACGCCCTCAGCGTGCCCCTCCGGTGGTCACATCCAACCCATTCCCTCCCCCTTCCGATGGTCTCTACTCTCATTGCCCGACAACGCACATCATGGCCGACAGCTCCAACCGCGACTTTCCAAACCTGCTCCTATTTTTTCTCCCGATCCCCATTCTCGTCCTTGCACTCACTGGTCCACCATCATCGACCTTGCGCACGTTCATCTACCTCCCCTTCATCCTCGCTTTGTACACGCATGCGATCCGTCGTTACTATACCAGCATTCCGACACTCGATATGGCGATTGGGATTTTTGCTGGTTACGGCATTATGAGGTCTGTCCAGCTTCTCATGCTATCACGCCCAGAGGAAGAGGACTGGTTGTTGAGCCGGAGCTCAAGTGAACGCAAGAGGGACACAGCGGGTCATCGGAACGGATCAGCGGAAGGCGACCCTTCCTCAAGCTTCCACTCGCCACCGTCTCCTCTTCCTGACTGGTCTTGGGACAAGTTCGTCTGGGCGGCGCGGCTCGTCACGAGCATGCGTGGAACTGGGTGGAGCTGGGAGTCTATCGGCACGCCCGTGGCTGACAAGTGAGCTTGCTTGCTCCATGTCCAATGGAGCCCTGTCCAGTTCTTTAAATAATCTATAGATCCACTGGTCCAGGCTCTGACTTTGCTGTTTTTATTCTTCTTCCAGGCGATCTCGAGCTTCTTTCCTCTTCTCCGAAACACTCTTCTTCATCGCCTTCTATCTCTTCGTCGACGTCCTCACGACCTTCTTCAAAACTCAGCCCTACTTCTCGGGCCTCCTCTTCTTCCCCACGCCCCTCTCCTCTCTCCCCCTCTCCAAACGCTTCTTCTACACACTCACCAGTGTATTAATGGTGTGGACCTCCATTCACTACGCCTACCTCGCCACCGCCCTGTCCTTCGTCGCATTCAGCACCCTCCTCCCTGAACGTTTCCGCTCCGATCCGCAAGAGTGGGCGCCCATCATGGAACCTCTATACAAGGCGACAAGCATAAGGAGCTTTTGGAGTCGTGTCTGGCACACCATGTTTCGCCGCGTCTTCGTCAGCATCGGCTGGCGCGGCGTCGGTAGACCGCTCCTGTCTGCGCTGGGGTACGAGCCGATAATCGACGCCGACGGAAGACGTGCAGCCAAGACGTGCACATACGAGAGCGAAACACGCAAGGATGTACGGAAGGTCCCGCCGGCATGGCTGGAGCATGCACTTTTCGTCTTCCCTATCTTCCTTCTCTCCGGCCTCTATCACGCCATAGGGCAGTACACCCTCGCTGAGCCTAGATTGCCGAAGCATCTGGTGCGCTCGGCAACGCTCGCCAACATCGGCTTCTTCGTCTGGCAACCCGTCGGCATCGCACTCGAGTCCGTCTTGCTACCCCTCTTCGGCAAGGGTCTCATCGGTCACCTGGTCCGGAGGCTTTGGGTGCTCCTTTGGTTGCTCGTTACGGTCGAGCCCGTCGTGGATGGGTGGGTGAAGGCCTATCTGTGGACGTCCGACATTCTACCTTTCAGCGTCGTTCGTTGGGCCGCCCAAGCGTTGGGAATGCCTATCCAAACTCTCTTTTAAGTAGCTTTATTCCGTGTCCATGACAAGCGCATCCACCCCCCCCCCCCGGTCTTCGCATCGGGTTAGCAGTTTGGGCCAAACCTTCAATGTACTTCTAGCTTATTGCACATTCGTTCGCATCTCGTTGGCTGCTCGCATGAGCATCGCACGTCCCATTCGTGTAAATATATAATGGATCCTCCCACTATTTGAAGACGTACTCTACAGAAGGAAGCGATCGTCCAAAGCGTTCCGATCCAAACTTGGACTTGTGCCATCGCTTTCTGGTGAGAAATTTCGGCCTCAGAAGATCTCGACTCCCTTTTTGCTGTCCGAGATGGCCACCACCTTAGCTCCGAACTCGAATGGAGAGCCCTGGAAAGCGAACGGCGGAGATTCGGATACGGATTCGAATTGGTGCTTGGTGAGTTAACGACCGCCTCGATTCGATCGACAAGGACGTCCCAGTCGACGATCAGACTCACGTCGTAAGCGACAAAGTCGGCCTTTTCGTCGGCGACGACGCCGTTGGACCCGTTCAATCCGAAGATTTGATCAAAGCTTCCGGGGAGGAGGGGTAAGCGTATGCGGGATAGAAGGATGAGGCAAGACGTTAGACGGGCTGGACGAGCGCCATCGTGGCAGAAAGAGGGGTTTGTCCTACTTACTTGGATGAAAGCAGGGCGACCGCTTCTGACTCGCCAAGGAGGCTGTTAGTGTCTCTCGCAGCCCACGCAGCGTCCCAGATGAGATTGCGTGCTTCCCAGTCCTCGGAGATGCCGATCGCTACAGTGACGCCGGCCTTTGTCAGCGCGGAGATGAGCGTCTCGCCGGTGAGAGGCGGGCCCAAGAGGCTGGTTTAACGGAAGGACGGCGCGAAATACGAAAATTGCATTAAGCGCACACAGAGACCGAAAGTGTGTTGTCACGTCTAAAGGGAGACCCTCGACACTCACGAGCGCCTTTGGTCCCAAGACTGGACGAAGCTGCGAGGGGCAACGATGGCCGAGATACCGGCTTCGGCGATCTTGTGCGCTAGCAAATGGCCCTCAGCGGCACCCTGGAGAAAAATACAAGCCCATCTGAGCAATCCGTATCAGGTGATATCTTTCCCCTACCGTTCACTTACGAGGAAGACGAGCTTGAGCGTCTTTCCAGTGTGAGCTTCGACGTCCTTCTTGAGTCTGATCAGCGTCGCCATATGATCTGCCCTGTCGACGGCGACGACAAGAGGCAGCTTGCCCTGTCCGGCCAGGTGGAAATAGTTGGGTCCATCCGCACCGTGCCGGTGCTGGCTCTCGGAGAGAAGCAGTCGGCGCAACAGCCCGATTTGGGCCGAGATAGAAGGCGGGTGGTCGGAGTGGCGCAGGGCAAAGTTGAGAGCGACGGAGTCGGACAGAATTGCGTCGTCATCCAAAGCTAATGGCGCAGATGATCGAGGAGGAAGAGTCGAGCGGCATGAGGCCATGTGGAATACGGCACCTGCCACTGTGCAATGCTGATCCAAGGCTCACCATGCAGGGCGCCAGTCTTGAAAGAGGCCGACACGCCGGAGAACGAGCCGCTCCATTCCGGAGCGACGATGCCGCGAGTGACACCGGATCTGTATGCGATTCTAAAGGGAAAATGTACGGACGAAGAGAGGGTGTCAGGGCCAATACATCCGGCGAGACGGGAAGGAGACCTCGCCAGTTACCCACTTCATGTTCTTTCCTCCCCAGAGAAGGCCGTCGGCAGCCTTGACCGTGCCCATCGTGGCGAGACCACCAATCTCTGGGCTGGGGGCGGGCGCTCCGCCAGCAGAAAAAGGGTCAAATGGTTCTCCGTCGCTCGTCTCCGCTTCGCTGGCTATGTCGGCGAGGCCGAGCGTTGCACCGAAGGACGTGAGGCCCGGAAGGATGTAACCACCCCGGAGGTCGATGACGACAGCCTTTTCCAAGGCAGATGGACAGTCACCGACGCAGGAAACGATGCCATCTTCCACGACAACGGACAAATCCTCCTCCTTTGAAGAGGCCGAATGCTGCAAACCGGAGGAGCTGAAAATTTTGCCCACATTCTTGAACACCACTCGTTTGGCGACGGTAGTCTCCGGGACAATCTCGCCATCGAAGCTCTTCGGCACGGCGCTGAAATTACCAGCCAACCCGAGTTCCTTTGCAAAGTCACCCTGCTTGGGCGCATCGGCAGTGAGGTCGAATCCGGCAGACGGGGTGTGGGCGTCATCCAACTGTGCGATTCCGTCGATCCAGACTTGTTTCGGCTCGGCGCCGAGACGGAGCGGGTGCGTATTCCACAACACGAGGTCACCGTCGAAGCCTTCCTTGACGCGGCCCAATCGGTAGCCGAAGCCGAGCGCGTCGGCGGGCGCAATAGTAACGGCCCTCAGCGCATCTTCTTCGGTCAAGGAAAAGTGGTGGGACTGTCCGGCTTGGTAGAGCAGTCGGCGCGAGTCCAAGACCGGATGATCGGATTTCTACGGACGATCCGTGGCGGAAAGACGACGAGCAGCGATGAGAAGACCGCCGTCGCAGGGAGAGGCTGAAGCTGAGCTGCCCGACTTACCAAGATGGGAGTAATGTTCTGCGCCGCAAGCAGAGCAGGAGCAAACTCGCTGCCCCACCACGCCTCACGCTTGTAACGCCCGTTGGTGCTGAACATGGCCACCGCGGGTGTGCCTCCCCAGACCTTCTTCAACGTGTCCGGGATGCGGAAGGCTTCATGGGCGTGGTGGAAGGCGGCAAGGGGGAACTGAAAGTGAAGAGGAGCGACGATGGATAAACCAGGTGATCTTTGGAGAAAGCACAATGTTACTGGCGGCATCTCTGCAGCTCACCTTGAACTCGTTCGTATGCCTTATAAAGTTGTCCAGCTGCGATTCGGCTGTGATGAGGTAGATGCCGCGCTCTTTATCAACGCTTGGCGAGTCGAGACGGACGGCCAACAAACCGAACACTCACTGTAGCAGTGCGTATTGACCTTGACGCGTCCGCGAAGCACGTCGACGAGCGCCTCCCACTTGAAAAGAGCAAAAAGTTCAAAGATCGGGTCAGAAAAGCTAGGACCCACGAGGTGAGCCCGGTCACCACCGTCTCGCTCACCTGGAAGTCCTCCGGGAACTTATCGGAAAGCTGCTTCCCTTTCTTATGAGCGGAAAGCGCCCGTTCGCAGTACTCGTCTTGGGCCTGCATAATCTTTCGAGCTTTCTCTGCGTGACAGCGAAAACATCATGCAACCGTCAGCCAATGGGGCGCGTCGCCGTTTGCCGGACTTGTGGCTGAGCCGTGCAATGAAACACACCGAAGCTGCTCCTGAAGCTCCAGGCCTCGTCCATCCGGGTCTCGTCGTACACCCGCCGAATGTTCTCTCCGCAAGCCATCTTGGAAAAGCAAAGGGCGGGTCAGCTCGAGACGTGGGGCCGGAAAGAAGCGAACGGACGGGTCAAAGCACCTTCATATGTCTCCAGGCGCCGGGCCTGCCGCGAGCGCCGCCAGGGAGAACGAGGGTGGCGGGAGGGTCGATGACCATCGACGAGGGAACCTGAGTGTCCACGGGACGCAGCTTGATGGGAAACGCTTGGCCGCCGATCTAAAGCATATCGGAGAGTGGTTGACGTACATGAATGATGGAATGGCGGTAGGGCCATCAGTCGGCGGGAGAGGAGCTTACGCACGTTGTTCGCCGAGCCGGGGAGGACGAGCGAGGTGGTGACGCCGCCAGATACGACGGAGTGCAGGGCAACGTCGTGATAGTTGAAGCCGTCCAAGCTCCGCAGCTGCAGGTCAATTGTACCATCAGTTCAATCGGCCACGCCTAGGAGACTCGGCCCCGGGTCGGTCGGTCACTGACCTCGGGGAGAATGGGTTTCTTTTCGCTGTTTCCGTCCTCGGTAGCGCTCAGCAAGGGAAGGGGATACACTCCCAAGTGGGAGTGCAAGTCGACGAGGCCAGGGGTGAGCCAGGCGCCCTGGGCATCGACCTTTTGCACCTTGACGCCGTCGATGTGGCCGTCTGGGGCGAGGTCAGAGTGGAGCAATTGGCCTACGCGCTTGATGATGCCGCCGTGGACGAAAACGTCGGTGGACTTGAGAACTTGCTTTCCGTCGTCTGCCCCGGTCCAGATGGTAGCGTTGGTGATGAGAAGGGGCGCGGTGCCGGGCACGAAGCGATCCGAGGTCTGGCGCTGGTAGAAGTCGTCAGGCATGCCGGGACGGACGACGGCGGCGCTACACTTGGCCAGCTGGTCCTCCCACGCGGCGTCGGCGACCGGAGTGGGTTCATCGGAGGTGGTGGGATGACAGTGCCACCGGAGGCCGACGAACAAGGTGAGGCAAGCGAGGGCGAGGATGGACCAGGAGCGAAGACGCTTGCGCCTCTGCGAGCCGTCGGAGGTGTACCATTGCGAGGTAACGGACTGAGGGAAGACGTGGTCTTCCAGGTAGATGGGGCCCTGGCCCTTGTCGTCATGGCTGAAGTAGCCGGCAAGGGGGGCCATGTTGGAAGAGGGGCGGTGGTGGAGAAGAAGAAGGAGGAGGGAAAGCAAGCCAGCGCGCCCGTTCGTCCGCTTCTCCGCACCTCCTTATCTATCTACCACGTGACCTGGTCGGCCCTCTTCGGCCTTACCTGGTTCGGCCGATCCGAGACCGAGGTTACCGCACACCAACGGCTGGTGCTGAGGACGTCTCAACTTGATGCCATGCCATGCTCATGTTCCTCTCGCCAGGCGCATCCGATCGTCTAGAATACAAGACAAGCACCGCATTCCGAGCGGAGCCCATGCACCGCGCCTCCGCTTCACACCAACACGTCCAAGATGCGTCCGGCGTTGTATGCTACATCGAGATCTGGCTCGTAGAGAAACGCAGGAAGATCAAAGTCTCCCTCATCCCGCGCATGATCCTCTCTGCCGCCGTCGCCCAAGTAAGCGGGAGGCTGCATGGTGCTCCGCAGGACGAGCCACACCGCATCCGCGTTCACCTCGGCGAGCTCGAGATAGACCCTGCGCGCGGACAGCTGGATCTCGTCGTCCTGTCGGACGTCGAGGAAAACGCGCAGACGGAGGCACAGCTCCCATGTCAGCGCGTCCTGTATTGGCACGCGGCTCACCACCGCGCCCAGGGTGCTCAATATGGAGCGGTGGAGGCGGTGGGAGATGGTGTGCCTCGTGCCGCCGCCGCCTCCAATCCTTCGAGCGCCCTGGGCAACGTGAAACGGGAACGCGGACTTGCGGTCCTTCTCCATCTGAGCGTCGAGCAATCGCCGCAAGCGAGGCCAGGCATCGTCGATGATGCGCTTCGACACAAAGTCGCCCACGTGCTGGGCCAGGCTCTCTAAGAGGGCGCACGCCTCGGCGACGACGAACGGCTCCTCCTTCCGCGGCGTAGCGGTCGTCGCCGCCGCCGCCGCCGCCGCCGCCGCCGCCGCCGGTCGCCGAGGACCACCCGCGTCCGGCGCTGCGGAAGAGGCGAGCCGGTTCATTATGTACGGCCAGGTGCGATGTACGAGCGGCAGGAGATCGCCTTCCCTGCCAGACAAGGCTAGGACGGGAACGGCGTGAGCGAACAAGGCGAGGACACGGGCGCGAAGGAAGGCGGACGGATGACTGAGGAAGGGCAGCGCTTTCTCCAAGATCTCCACGCATACCTGCTGTGCTCGCGTCGGTGGAGGCGCCGGCCGGTCGTTGTCGACGTCGTCCTTGACGGTCGACGTAGGGTCGGCCTCTGCGATCGCCTCATCGACGCCTTCGAGCGGCCCTTCGAGGTGGGGCAAGTCGTCCCGCTCGATCTTCTCCGCGTCCTCCCGCGTCGCCCATTCCTCGACCCACGCCTCCAACGAGTCCAAGTCCTCCGACGGCTTGGGAATGTCTCGAGTGACGCGCGCGAGGAGTTTCGACTCTCTCCGTACCCTCGCCTCGCCGCCATCCGCGTGGTCGGCCATGGTGGCCACGACGGCGTCGAGGACGGCCAGGAGTGTGGAGCAAAGCTCGTGATAGCCGTGATAGTCGTCCAAGGCGTCAAAGATGTCGTCGACGATGTCGTGAACCATCGGCACCACCTCCTTGCCGACCAGTCGCACGCACTCGATGAGCACCAGAGGCGCCTCTTTCTCCAAGCGAGCGTTGACCATGAGACGCTGAGAGACGGCGTTGATGACGTAGTCGACGTTGTCGAGCACGAGGTTGCGCGGCGCCGCGTAGGCGCAAGAGGCGGATATGGACGACAGCGCGCGCTCGGCGGTGGTGCGAAGGAAGAAGGAGGGCGAAGAGAGCTGGGAAAGGACGGGGTAGAGGGCGTGGATGAGAAGCGGGCGGAAGCCGGAGCCGAGGATGTGCGCACACACGGCAAGCAAGCGAAGACTCAAGGCGGAGGAGACGACGCGTTGTGAGGTGAATCGGCGCTCGGCGGCCTCCCTCTGTGACGCTCCTGCCGCCGAAGCGACCGCGGTGTTCTGTCGATCGAGAAGCGTGGTGAGCGCGCTGGGGCCTCTGACATGCTCGACGGCGGTGACCGACGCTTCCTCCTCCTCGTCCTCGCCTGGCCGCTTGGACGAGAAGGCTTGCTGACCGTCGACGAAATCCTCATCATCCTCGTCCAAGCGAAGCACCTGATCGACGACCTCGCGCGCCAGTCGATGCAGCGCCGTCCTCCGCGCCTTGACGACGCGGGCGTCGTCATCGCCCGCGTATCCTTCGCCGATCCCATCGGCAAGACCTTGGAGCAAGCGCTCGACGACAAACAAAGCAGAAGCGCCACGTTCGACGTGCCCAGGTCCGCGCATGCGACGGGCGACGTCGAGAAAGTGCTGGACAAGGAAGAACGTGCGCTCGGGCTTGACTGCCGGCCGGGACCTCTGGGCGGGCGCGAAGGCGGAGGAAAAGGAGACGGGCTGACCGCCGGCAGCAGCCCACGCGGCCGTACCGAGGAGTGTGAGCGTGCGAGAGAGTTGTCGTTGCGCGTCGGAAGAGCGCAGGTGGAGAAGGCGTAATGGCGGGAATGACGCTTCGACGGTCGAAGGATGCGACTCGGGTTCGCCCTGATCCGGGCCCTGGAGGAGCGGGTGGTAGCCGACGCCCAAAGTGGACCACGCGCGCCGATCCGCGTCCGCTCCACCATGTGCGCCGGGGACGACGACAGCAGGCTCGCCTTGGAGCTCCAAGCACGCCAGCAAGCTCCAGCCCCATTTTTCCACCCCGCCTTGAGGGCCGAGCGCGTCCAACCCACGGGGCGCGCCGACGAAAACGAGGTCTCCGGAAGGGAGGGCGGGTGAGATGAAGAGGTCGACAAGACTCTCCATCCGCTTCGCCGCCTCGATCACTTTCTCGTCATCGTGGCGGAACGTCGAGGCGGCGACGCTCTCCATGGCGTCCTTGAGGATGCGCTCGAGGAGAGGCGCCAGACGTCGTGCCGTCCTCGTCCTCGTCTCGTCGGCGACGAGAGAGCGCGGAACGAAAAAGATGCTCCGCAGGGCCGACCGGGCGGTATGTTGCACCTCGAGCGACGAGGCATCGGCGGAGAGGAGGAGGAGCCATTCGAGGAGCGTCTGGAGGCCTCTATTCACGTGTTGTGCCGCATCCTGCTCCAGCTCCTGAGGGCCGGCCTCGTCGACAAAGGCGGACCAGCCGGAGGCGGAAGCAAGGAGGACGTCGCGGGCCGCTTCGGCGAGGGCTCGACGTGCGAGGGGAGAAGGGTGTGATCGGAGGGGGGCGATGGAGCGCAGAGCGAGCGACACTCTGGGGAGGGTGCTGCGCAGCCAAGAGTAGGTGAGGGGAGGAGCGAAGGAAGATATCTGGGGCTGTGCGGGCGAAGGCGAAGGCGAGGGCGAAGGCGGGCGTGGGGAAGGCGGAGGGGGCCGCGAGTCGAGCGCCTCGGTCGTCTGCATCGCTTGGCACTCACGCCTCTCGACCTCGTCGGCGACGCGTGCCAAATCCTCGAGCTTCTCGATCTTGCCGCCGACATCCGGCGCACCGTGGTCGCGCTCCTGCTCGATGATGTCGAAAACGACTTGATCGCCGACGGCGTCTCGCACAAGTGAGACGAATACGTCGAGGCCCTTTGTGACGAGCTGGGCGTTGGCCCACCCTGCGCCGGAGCTGCTGGGGGGTAGACCGAGCGAGGTGGAGTAGGAGGAGGAGGAGGAAGCGGAGGCTGGTGGAGGGCGGGAGCGATTGAGAAGCACTCTGCAGAGTGCACTGATGGTGCCGGGCAAGAAGACGGCGAGGAGCTGGGCGTGGGTAAGCGGTTGGGGGTGGGAAGAAGACGAAAAAGAAAGGGAGGGGGCCGGTTGGAGATAGGTTTCGAAGAGGAGGCGGAGGAGATCGAGGGCGGCGGTGCGGAGGCGGAGGAGGCGTTGGTCGCGCACGACGTCCAAGAGGGCGACGACGGTGTGTCCGAGAGTGGCCCTCGAGGCGAGCGAGGAAATGGCGCGACGGACGAGCTGGGGCGGGGGGTAGATCGGCTTTTCCTTGTCCTTTTCCTTGTCCTTGGACTCCGACTCGCTCCCCGGCCCGAGCAGATCGTCCAAAGAAGGCAGCGGCGACACGCCATCCCACTCCCACTCCATCCCTCTCTCCTTCTCCCCCTCGTCAGCCCCTTGAGCGCGCTCGGACCTAGTGCGAAGGAGTTGGAACATAAACTCGACCGCCGCCGCCTTGGTCTCCTCGCTCGTCCCTTCCCCATCGCCGACGGCGCCTGGCGCTCCTCGAATAGCGATCAGCGCCAACATCCACAACTCCTCCCACACCTCCGGCTGCCCCTCCCCATCGCCCACGAGCCCGGCCAAGGACGTCCACCACTCCTCCGCCAACACCCCAAGCACGCCGAATACGCCCTCCAACACGCGGTCCGGCAGCCCTAGCCCCGGGCCTAGCCCCAGCGGCGGTGCCGACGCCGACGCCGACGCCGACTCCGACGCGTCCGCCTGGCGCCCGCGTGCGGGGGCGTTGCGCTGAAGAAGAGCGGAAATGGGAAAAAAGATATAGTGAATGAGCGAAGGGGTCAAGACGACCTTTCGGGTTCGCGCGGGGAGCGAGTCGAGGGTGCGTCGGAGGGCGGAGAGGTGGGAGAGGAGGGCTGGTAGGATGGAAGGGTGGAGGGAGGAGAAGGAGAGGATAGAGACGCAGATGGGCTTGACCTGCAGAGAGGAAAGGAGAACAAATCGACCGGTCGTTCCCCCGCTAGTCAGCCGACGACTCCGACGCTCCAAGATAAGAGAAGGAAAACAAAAAGAAGGGGAGGAAAGAAGGAAACGCACCTTGGCAAAGACCTGCTTCCTCAGCACCTCCCTCGCCATCACCTCCCCGTCCCCGTCTATACCGGCGCCTCCGGGCCTCCTCGCAAAGGGCCCCTCCAGGCCTCCGACTTCGCCGGACGGACGACCTCCATCACCGCCGAACAAGCTGACCATGAAAGAATCGTTGGACGCGCGCGCACGGACGGACGGGGACGGACGAGGTGATCGGTCGTCATGCTCAATTCAACGACCGGCGGTGATCGAAGGCGACTTTAGTATTATTCAGTGCTGCGGCCCGCTGCTGGACCACCTGCGCACAGACCACCTAAGCCAGCGAGCGGAAACCGTGGGCCGGTTCGCTCTTCACGAGTCTTCCGCGCGCTTCACTTCTCCCATCTTCATATTCCATAACGCTCCTACACGGACGGCAAAACGTACATGCGTGCGAAAGCCGAGGAACAGGACAGCGTTCGCGAGCGTGATATTGTCGATTTTTCATGGCGGACGACCTTACGACGGGGCGGCAGCGCCAGTTAAAACAACCAAGGTGGTCCAAGGTGAGTCCGACGGGGGGACAAGAGATCGGAGGGATCAAGAAAACTACCGCAAATCCTTCAGCCGTTCCAGCGCCGCTCTTTGAGTCTTCCTTCTCTTCCTGAGCGGTCTTTTGTAAAAAGGCCACGCGCCCCACGCGCCCCTTGGTCGCCTGACTCAAGGGATGGAGGAGCGCATGGGGTAAGGCATCCCGTGGGGGGACGAGTGGGCATCGTGGACCGATCCGGGCACACTCTGGGGCTCGTCCGACGTGGTCCCACTCTCTTCATACCGTGTCACCGTCGTGCGGACCTGAGCGAATCCGAGCGTCGAGCGGTCGAATTGAGTGACGCGCGCTGGCGAGTATCGAAACGCTCTCTCTTAGCTCACCTCAACTTGGACTGGTAGCTGACCATGCCCGCGGGGAGAAGAGGACGGGATGACGGCGACGTCGTTGTTTTCGCCAGAACGATGATCGGCCTTGGCGATGGCGTCATCGAGCTCAAACTGGGCGTAGGGGTGAGCACGGGGGATGGAGTGGAGGCCCAGTTCGTCGTCGCCTAGGCGGCCGCCTAGGCGCGGGAGACGCGAGCCGGTGCGGTCGGAGCGATCATAGGTACCGGTCATGAGCGAGGGCGCGTTGGAGGCGTCGCGTCCGGAGCGCGAGTTGAGGAGGGCAAGCATCTGAGGTGGGCGGAACGAGGTCAGGCGGCGTCAGGAGGAGCGTGAGCGGGCGTAGAGACGCACCGAATTGGAGTAGACTGGATGGGAGAGACGAAAGAAAAGAAAGAAAAGGGGTGAGATGGGACGACGACGACGACCAGTCGGTCAAGGGCTCACTCTTGGGTAGTAAAAAACTGAGCGTCATGTGGTACGTTGTGGTCTACAAAGCCAAAGGACAAGAAGACGAGTGAGGGCGACGGACAACGGAAGAGAAATGGAGGACAACGACGCACCTTCCAGACGCAGAGGACGATGGCATCGAGGATCTGGAGGGTGGCGGTGGTCATACCGGTCTCGACGGTGATCCTTATGAGCCTGGAGAGGATCGAGTCGGTAGCCTTGAAGCCGGTCCTGCTGCTGAAGAGCTTGACGGACATGATGATGCAGATGAGGACGTCGGCGACGGCGGCGCCGACGAGCCAGATGATGGCGGCGGTGTCGATGCGGGCAAAGGTGGTGAGGGTGGCACCGGCGGCTTCCTGGGTAACAACGATGGCGGCGGCGAGCTGGAGGAGGGTCATGGCGATGATGGGCGTGGCGAGGATCCAGCCCCTGGTGGGGCCCATGAGGGCGATGATGCGGGAACAGTAGAATGCGTGGACGATGTTGGCGATGATGGCGTCGAAGACGGGCGTGGCGACGACGCCGGGTCCGGGAACCGCGATGACGGAGGGGTCGCCGACGGCCAAGACGGAGTACCTCCAGCCGGAGGTGGTCATGACGACGAACGATTCGGCGGCGTCGATGAGAAAGAGGAGGAGGACGAGGCCTCGGAGGGTTTTTGGGTCCTTGGAGAAGTTCTGAAAGTAGAAGTAGCTGGGGGGGAAGAGAAGCGTGAGACGAGGACGAGAGAAGGAGGAGAAGCGAATGAATGGCTGACCTCTGGCAGACGAAGATGCCCCAGAAGAAAAAGTTCCAGACGACGCCTAGGAAGGGCGGGCCGACGATCTTGGTGAATTCGACGGGGGGAATGCTGTCCATGTTGACGAAGCGGTGGGAGGCGACTACGAGAGAGGTGGGAGGGAGGGAAAGAGCGAGGCGACGAGGTGGGGGAGCGTCGAGAAAGTCGACGGGGCGTAGGCGACGTTGGACGAAGGTCTTGCGGGCGGGTGGACGCTTTTATGCCGTTGTCGCCGTCGACCTTGACGACGGCGGGCTTCATTGCTTTGGGTCTGTTCTCGTCGTCGTCGTCGTCGCAGTCGTTCCTTCTTTATTTTAATGCAATATCCATTAATGTATGTTCTATTATTCCAATAACTGGAACAGTTATAGTCAGTCACAGTCGCAGTTGCAGACTGGCAGGAAGGGGGTGAAGTGGACAGCGCAGGGGAGACGCAGGCTGGGATCGACGGGGGTCTCGCGCTGGCTAGGCTGGGTGAAGGCAAGGAAGTGAGAAGAAGCAAAGGAAGAAAGAAGAGAAGGAACGAAGCAGGCCCTCGTTCCTCCTCGCAGGCCGTCGAAGTCGAAGGCAGTCGCTGTGCGAGCGAGGGAGCGGCCAAGCAAGGGGTGCCGCCTGTCCGGTCCGACATACGCAGGGAGATGAACGGGGGAGGGAGAAATAAGTGCCTTGGTGGGACGGAAAGGAAGGGCTTCCACGATGGCACACGTGGAGCGCAGCCGATCGAATCGAGCGTCGTTCTATAGAAGAGATAGCGGCGGTGCTAGCTGTGTGTTCTACGCCCATCTGCATCTACCATGCTGACTAGCGTGGGCGTGCAGTGCATCTCACCGTCTGCATCACTTTCCCGCTTTTTATTTTCTTTTCAGGGACGAAAAGAAAAACCGCGCTGCGCGCAGCGCACAAATTAGATAAAAGCTCCGCGCCAAATTTAATATTAACGCACGCGTCGTAAAATTTACTTAGTTCGCTAGCTCCGCCGCTGCCGCAGTGGTGTGCTGTGTGCCCTGCCTCTGTACCTCGTACCTCGTACCTCAGCGCCGTGGAGTACGAGGCGACGTTGGCAGCTAAGGCACCGCCCGCTCTCCATCATCGTCCACCTACCATCGCTCCATTTACCGCCGCTCGCTCGCTGGCGTGAGACGGACGGACGGACGGACGAACGGGCTTGTTACAGACCGTCGTCAAGCTTCGGTACGCAAATTCCGAGCACTGCTCGAATCGCAAGTCAGCACTAGTCTTTGTTGATGCTTCCGACTTCTGCCGTTGTTCCACGAGCTTTCATGCCACCTCACTCCGAGTTGTCACAGCTTGTCATTCAAGCTCAGTCCCATCAGTTCTACCGCAGTCCTCTATCATAGTATCTTAGTTCTACCATGGTTCTACCACAGTCTTCTGAATTAAGTCTTGTTGATTCCAACCACACCTGTCTGTGGCATCCGTGACATGATCACTGCTACCTTTGACATTATCACCGCCGTCGGTGACAGGCTGGCTCCATGAGGCAAGACCAATCAAGACGCCAAGCCTCGTTTTGCCGTTCGCCCGGCAGGAAACCGCCCGCGTCAGCGCCAGCGGCACCACCACGCCTCGTGTCCCTCCCTCCCGCCCTCCACCCAGGCAGGCTTCATAAGGCCCCCCTCATCGCCTCGCCCCTCCTTCTCTTCTCCTCACTCTCGCCACTCCCACCATGTCCAGCCCAGCCTTCCCCCGCCTTAACGCCCTCCGCACCATCATCAACCGCTCCCTAGACGTCTTCGAGCAAGAGCTCGCTAACCTAGGCCTCTCCGAGCCCGTACCCACCGACCCCGAATCCCATGTGAGCCCGGAGAGAAAGAAAGACAAGACAGGCGAGGCCAGTCAGCTTACCTCGCTTTCCCTTCAGCCGTTTGACGACCCGGCGTACCTCCTTCCGCCTCGCCTCTACGAGGCCCGTAGGTTGCTCGTCGCCAGCACCAGCATGCTCAAGTCCATCGTCGACCCCGCATCGGAGCAGGTCTTTGACATTTGGAATTCGGTCCGTTTTTTTTTGCCACCACTCCCTGACTCGTCTCGTCTTCGTCCTCTCCTCTCACCTTTCTTCTTCTTCCCTTCCAGATGTCCGACGCCTCCGCCCTCAACGTCGTCGTCCACGCTCGCGTCGCCGATGTCCTCGCAGACAACGACGTCGACCCTCGCCTCGGTCTCCCCGCCGCCGAGATCGGAGAGCGCACGGGCGTCAACGCCGATAAGCTCGGTGAGCGCCAACGCACCCACATTGTCCGAAAGCACATCCTCATCTTTCCCCTTCCCGGCCTTCTTCTTCTTCCAGTTCACTTTATTAGGGCACTCGCCACCCAGAATATCTTCACTGAGACCGAGCCCAATGTGGTGAGCCTGCCCTGGCCACCGTCTTTTCTCTCCCCGGCCCAAGTTCACGCCCCTGCCTTCTCTGTCTCTCTCTGTTTCTCTCTGTCTCTTTCTCTTTCTCTTTCTCTTTCTCTCTCTCTCCAGTTTGCCAACACGCGGCTCTCCCTCTTCTTGCGCCATGACCAGCCGGTCGCCGCCATGGTTCGCGCCCTGTGCGTGTATGCGCTCCCTTGGCCTTGATCCGCATCCCTCGCTCATGCCAACCGCTCCTCTGCGCCCGTCCTCAGCACGCTCATGTGCAGCCGTTTCGTCCAAGCTTCTTGGTAAGCCCTCTCCGTCTTGTCCTTTTCCCCTCCCGAACCCGCTTCTGACCCGATTTCGCACCCAGGGAGACGCTTTCTGACCCAAAGACGGCCCACTCGCACGAGCACGACGACGGCCCCTTCCGCAAAGCCATGGGCACCAACGGCGGCCTCTATGAATACATGGCTCAGCATCCCACCACGCTCAAGGACTTTGGTGCGTTCCAGCCTCTCGTCCCGTACGATATCTTTTCACGCCCTCACCCGTTCGTCGCTCGCCATCGTTTACAGCCTTTGGCCTCAACGCGTGGGGCGCAGCCTCGAACCCGGGCCTCATCAATGACTACCCCTGGGAAGAGCTCGGCAAAAAGACCGTCGTTGACATTGGCGGCGGACACGGCACGCTCACCATTCCCCTCATCGAGAAGCACCCCAACCTCAGCCTCGTCTTGCAGGACCGTCCCGAGGTGTGCGAGAGGGCTAAGGAGGTGAGCCCCATCTTTCGGAACGGAGCGCGACCGACCGAGACCGACACTCGCTCGTCGCCCCCAGGTCCTCCAAGCAAGTATGCCCGACGCCGTCGAGAGCGGCCGCATCGTCTGTGAGGCGCACGACTTTTTCAAGACGCAGCCCAGAAAGGGTGACGAATACGTCTACGTCATGCGGTGGTGCATGTGAGCTCATGACACCCGTCCCGTTCCCCCGAAGCGTCCATTCATCTCTCACCTCGCCTCTCCCCGTCTCGTACAGTCACAACTGGGGCCAGAGGGAGTGTGTGCAGATGTTGCGCGCCGTGCGCGAGAGCATGACCCCTACGTCCAAGTTGATCATTTGCGAGGTCGTCCTCGACCAGGCTGGCGTCGCTTCTCCTGACATTTCCGTGGAGGAGACCCTCGATCGCGTCGATCGCCTGCCTGGCACTGGCCAGAGCGGCAGGTACGAGGCTGTGCAGGCGCCTTGGCCTTTGACAAAGAACTTTGGCGAAGCCGGCAAGAGGGTTCGTGTCGTCGCGACTCGGTTCGATCGGCCAGCACGCTAACCTCTTGTCCTTTCCTTCTATGCCATATTCGTCAGGCCGAGCTCTCCGACGTGCTCATGTTCAACATTGTTCACGGCATGGAGCGCACCAGAGAGCAGTTCGAGGACCTGGCCGAGCAGTCCGGCCTTGAGGTGAGTGGGGGAGCTCGGCTCGACACACGTGGTATAGAGACGACGGCTGACGCGTTGCGTCGGCCACACCCCGCAGATCGCCAAGATCTGGCCGGTCCGGGCCGACAAGTGTGGGATCATCGAGTTCAAGGTCAAGAGTGGCGCCAACGGCGCCTGACTGCGGGGCCATTGTCTCTTTTATCATTTTTCTTGTCCGTCGCGAGAGAATGCTTGTGCCTGTGCCTCGACGTCTCGTCAACGATACTCGTTTCTGTATAAGCACGTGTGGATTCAAGTCTGGAAGAATTATGAGCTGCGCTCCAGTGCTGTACTGTACATGTAGTGCTCTTGCGTAAGCGATCGCAGCGCGTCCTCTCTCTCCCCATGCTCTCGCCTTGTCGTCATCGCCTTCTGCCTTGCTTGCTTGCTTCCTTGGCCTCGTCAAGGCTGGAGGGCAGAGATGTCGGCCGATTTGGCCTCGCCGTCCAACAGCAGTTCGGCCATTACTTTTCCTGTGCCTGGGCCTGGTGGGCGAGAAATAAGAGGGGGGATGGGATGGGGATGGGGATGGGATGAGCTATTGGAAAGGATGACGGGCGAGGAGGGAGGGGGCTTACCGTTGGCTTTGGAGGCCGTAAGGGAAGAGGCGGGAAGGAAGGAAAGAACGGTGAGCGGTGTACGACCATGCCAACGAAAGAAAGCGATAGACGGTGGACAGCCTCGGACACTCAACTGATCCCCCAGCAAGAATGTCCCGCTGCGATCCACACGCCGTCGACGTCTGCCATTGCCTTCTCTCCGCCTCCACCCGCTTGTTGTTGTTTCTTCTTGCCGTAGGCGCGACCGATGACGGGATCGCCTCGCGCGCCGATAGGAAGGTAACATGCTTGTTCTGTTTCCACTTTGGCGCCCGAGGCTGGCGATAGGTGCGTCGGGCTCACTACCGCCGCTTGCTCTACCAGTCGTTGCGTTTTTGAACGGTCTGGCGTCACAAGCGACGCGCTTTTTGGGAGTGGGGCGTTGTCGCCGCAGCCGCAGATGTAGGCGGTGCTGGTGGGGGTGGTAGTGGTAGTGGTAGTGGTGGAGGGAGAGTGAGAGTGAGAGGAAAGGAAAAGCAAACGAGCCGCTACGCGCCCGCTCACCCATCAGGCCGGCAATAGATTTCCGGCTCGCCCGCCTTGCTGTCGTACCGTATACTCGTGAACAGGCAGTGCGCGCTCAGAGGCCGCGGCGGCCGGACGACGACGGAGTGGGCGCGGTGGCCGTCGATCGTCGACGCTGCCTCCAGCGCCCGAGTTGGTGCGGGGACGCCGAAGAGCTTGGAGACCAGTGCGCCTGTCCATGGCCCTGCGCACAGCACCACGTCCGTCGCTGGCACCTCGACCACGTCGCCGTCGCCTCGATCCTCCTGAGAGCGCTTCACCTTGACCGCCTTGAGCGAGCGCCTCCCCGTCTCGTCGGACGACCTCACCAGCGCCTCCGCGCTCCCCACCACGAGCTCCACACCGCCCTCGCGCCGGGCATAGTCGAAGAGAAACTCGGTCAGCAAGCCAGGCGTCACCTGCGCCGTGTCCTCGGGAGAGCCGAGCTTGGACGCTGCGCGCACGATCGATGCGTCCAGCCAGTCTAGGCCGGGTACGCGCTTGGGACGCGGGGCGGAGGTGTCGCAGGTCACTTGGATCGTCTGTCGGCGGGACGGCGGGAGAGCGAATGAACAAAATGCCAATCCAATCGCTCCGCTTGGGGAGAAGAGAAAAAGACTCGCCTCGACGGGCCGATAGCCCCACTTGTCCGCACCGCCAAACTCGTCGGCAAGCCGGCGGTGCTCGTCAAAGCTGAGCCGCGCGAGGCTCGCTGTCGCGGGGCCGTGCCAGTCGCGAGCGAGGAAGCCGCCGGACTTGCCTGATGCTGCCGCGGCGATACTGACTGGCTCTATGAGGTAGATCTTGGTGAGCGTGTGGGAGAAGGCGGGGTGGCGGGTTAGGTAGAAGCTGTGGTGGGGAGGAGAGGATGGGGTCGTCAGCGTCAGCGTCAGTTCAGCTCGCGTTCGGCCGACAGGCAGGCATCAATGCTGCGTCGGACCGGCGGGAGGACGTCCAAAGATGGAGTGGGTGCCCGCTCGACTCACGCCGTGCTCGCCCCGATGATGCCTCCTCCGACGATCACTGAGCCAAGAGAAGAAGGCAACGGCAAAACGGATGGACGGGGACGGAACGGTCAGACCACCCGACCTGCCGAGGCGAGCTGCTCTGGCCAACCCACCGATGTGCCGCTGGGGCGAGTTTGGAGCCATAGCGGATGGGTGAGCAGTGGGAATGGAGTGCGTGAGCCCGGTGGTGGGAGGATGAAGAGGGAGTGAGAGTTTAAGGCCCCAGCGCACGATTACCGCGTCGCCGACGCCGATCACTTTCATCATGTCATACGTACATGTACGACCGTCGACGGACGTCGACGTCATTCCCCCGTACCTTCCTCCGTCGCTCGCCGGGCCGCCCTTCTGTTCCCCCAGTGGCCTCCTCTGCTTCGATGCTCATCTTCTCCCAAGCCCACACCCGCTTGCTCATCCGCGAACGCAGACCACACCATACGTACGTCCCTTCCCCCGTCCCAGGCGAGCCACCGGGAAGTCTTTGTCTGGCCGCGCGACGAGGGAGGGCAGTACGATCTGCTTTCTCGCCAACGGGGGGAGACGCTATGGACAGATCACCACAACGTTCACTATCGCTTGCGCTGTCACCCGCCCCTCTTAGCATTGGTGACTGGCGACGGTGACGGCGACGGCCGTTGATTGGTGACCACAGCCGTCTGCCCATTTCAGTCGTTCGAGCCCGCTCAGCCAGCCAGCCATCCGATATATCCGTCCCCGTCCCGCGAACAACACGGCGATCGCTCGGACATAGGCGGAGATGGAGCCCGCCATCCTCGCTCGTCCCTCATGACGGGTCGATCACTTTCTTCTTCTTCCCCCCCATCCCACTGTCACCGCATCCGCTCGGGTCTGTCGAGATGTCTTTGGAGGATTATGATGAGGTCAGTCAGCACGCTCTCATAAACTCGCACGCGTGTTTGCGTTCGTTCACCAGCCCCAGGCTCGACCTGCGACGACCCTCCGCGCGCGCATCCATCCGGCTCATTCCCTGACACCTGACCGTCTTCTCCTTCTTCTTTTCTCCTGCCGTCCGCGATCACAGTTCGGCAACTACATCGGCGCCGCGCTAGAGTCGGAGGAAGAGTCAGACGAGGAGCAGGAGGTGTACCGGCGGCAGCAGCAGGGGTACGGCCAGGAGGAGTCTTTGGAGGAGCCTTTGGAGGAGCCTTTGGAGGAGCCGGACGAGTATGGCGAGCGGGATCAACAGATGGAGGACGGAGAGGGATATGGGCCCGGAGCGATGATGGCTGTTGATGGTGAGTGCGGAGAGCACCGAACGTCGCGTCGCGGTGGAGCGTGTCCGCGCTCAGGGAAGGAGGGGGCCTCAAAACAGCAAGCCGAGCCTCTGTGCCCTCGCCCCCGGGCCGCGCTGAAGATTTTTGTCTTTCTTTCGTCGCTGCCTTTTGCCGTTCAGCCGAAGGACCGTCCAATGCTGTTGTTCTACACGAAGACAAAAAGTATTACCCGACGGCCGAAGAGACGTACGGACCGGAGGTGGAGACGATCGTGCAAGAGGAGGACGCGCAGCCTCTCTCTCAGCCCATCATCGAGCCGGTCAAGGTCAAGAGGTTCGCCGTGCAGGAGAAGGACCTGCCAGAGACGAGGTTTGATCGGACGTGAGTTTCAGTCCTGTTTCTCTGGCGCCAATTCCGAGAGCGCAGGCTCTGATGCTCCCACCTCACTCCTCCGGACCCGTTCGATTTCCGACTTGCCAGATACATGACCGACATGATGAACTTTCCGGACATGGTGCGAAACGTGGCGGTGGTGGGACATTTGCATCACGGCAAGACGTCTCTGATGGACATGCTCGTGTTGGAGACGCACAAGATGATTGATGACATTGATCGACCGGTGAGCTCGGCTCTTCTCTCCATCAGAATATGCGTCAATGCTTACGAGCCTGTTCTCTGCTCCACCGCCTTTTACTCCCGCAGCTCCGCTACACCGACTCCCATCTCCTCGAACGTGACCGTGGAATTTCCATCAAGAGCCACCCGATGTCCCTGCTCCTCCAGAACACCAAAGGGAAATCCTACCTCGTCAACGCCGTCGACACGCCTGGCCACACCAATTTTGTGGACGAGGTAGCCGCCGCCGTGCGTCTAGCCGACGGCGTGGTCCTTGTGGTGGACGTGGTGGAAGGCGTGATGGCGAACACGGAGGCGATCATCCGTTATTGCCTGCAAGAAAAGGTGGCCCTGACGCTCCTCATCAATAAGGTGGACCGTCTCATCCTCGAACTCCGCCTCCCTCCCACCGACGCCTATTTCAAGATTCGTCACGTCATCGACGAGGTCAACTCGGTCATCATGAACGTCGACCCGAATACCGACCTGCGGCTCGGTCCAGAAAAGGGGAACGTCGCCTTTGCGAGCACACAGATGGGCTGGTGCTTCACTTTGGAGAGCTTTGCGCAGCTTTATGCTGATACCTTTGGTGAGTCATCGCTTTCCCTCTTTCGTAGATACGCCCCGCAGCCCGAGTCTTTCGTCCCTTTTTTGCGAGCGTCTTACGTGCTCCACCCCTCTTTGGACAACCGTAGGCGGCATCGACGTCCCCTCGCTGGCCGCCCGACTGTGGGGCAACATCTATTACAACTCTGACTCGCGCAAGTTCACGCGCAAGGCCCCCGAATCCGGCTCTCCGCGCTCCTTTGTGCACTTCATCCTCGAGCCGCTGTACAAACTTTACACCCAGGTCCTCTCTGGCGACTCTGAGAGCCTCAAGAAGACGCTCAACGGTCTCAACATTCATCTCAACCCCAAGGCGTTCCGGATGGACGTTCGGCCGCTGCTCAAGCTCGTGCTGAACCAATTCTTTGGGCCCAGCACAGGATTGGTGGACATGCTCGTTCGATGGGTTCCTAGCCCTAAAGAGAATGCGAGGAAAAAAGTGAGCCGAAAGTCTCTCGTTTTCCGCTCCCTTTCTCGCCGTCGATTGATCGAACGCTTTTGCTCCCCGCCGTGCTATCTGTCCGGACCGGCCCGCAGATGGAGCACACGTATACTGGCCCGGTGACAGACGCCCTGGCGGCGTCCGTGGCCTCCTGTGACTCCGAAGGTCCTTTGGTGGTCCATGTCACAAAGCTTTACCCTACCGTCGATGCGCTCAGCTTCCGAGCGTTCGGACGCGTGCTCAGCGGGACGGTCAGTCGTGGTCAAAAGGTCAGGGTGCTGGGCGAGGGATACTCGCCTGAGGACGAGGAGGATATGGTCGTGGCCACCGTCGACGGGGTTTGGATCGATGAAACGAGGTGAGTCGCCTTTTGGCGAGGACGGAGGGGCCGTCAAGTTTCCAAGCTCACGCCGTGCCACGCGGTCAATAACCGACCAGATACGCCGTCGAGACGGAAGGCGTCCCCGCCGGCAACCTTGTTCTCCTTTCTGGCGTGGAGTCGTCCATCGCCAAAACGGCGACCATCGTCGACGCCTCCCTCCCTCCGGACGAGCTCAACATCATCCGGCCGATCAAGCACATGACCGAGTCCGTGCTCAAAGTCGCCGTCGAGCCGATGAACCCGTCCGACTTGCCCAAAATGCTCGAGGGTCTCCGAAGCATCAACAAGAGTTACCCCTTGGCGGTGACCAAGGTGGAGGAGAGTGGAGAGCACATCGTCCTCGGCACCGGTGAGCTCTATCTCGACAGCGTACTGCACGACCTCCGCAAGATGTATGCCGAGGTGGAGATCAAAGTGTCCGATCCCGTCGTCAAGTTCTGCGAGACCGTCGTCGAGACGAGCGCGCTGAAGTGTTATGCGGAGACGCCGAACAAGAAGTGAGCTTTTTTTCGTCTCATGGCGCCGGAACCGCCGTGCTGATGACCGACTTTGTCTGATCTGTAACGACCTATTTTTGCCTGTCTCTTATCTCTTATCTCTTTTTTTTTCCGCCCGCAGAAACAAGCTCACGATGATCGCCGAACCCCTCGAAAGAGGTATAGCGGAGGACATCGAATCAGGTAGGGTCAACATTCGCATGCCGGCCAAGGAGCTCGGGAAGCACTTTGAGGACAAGTACCAGTGGGACTTGCTCGCCAGTCGGTCCATTTGGGCCTTTGGCCCGGATGACGCAGGTCCAAACTTGTTGATGGACGATACGCTTCCTAGTGAGGTGGGTTTTAAGGAAAGAAACCGTGAGGAAAAGGGATTGATCTAGCCGTGTGCCTCTAACGCCGCTTACCCCCTTGTCCGCGTCGGTGTTTGCAGGTGGACAAGAAGCTCCTGTTCAGCGTTCGAGACTCGGTCAAGCAAGGCTTCCAATGGGCGACGAGGGAAGGCCCGTTGTGTGATGAGCGTGAGTCACCAGCGCGCCGATCACGCTCTCGACGTGTTCGATTTTCTCTTACGCGATCGCTGGATTTGATTGATTGTCCACGCTCAACTCCAGCGGTACGAAACGTTAAATTCCGAATACTCGACGCCACGCTCGCCCCGGAGCCCATCTTCCGCGGCGGAGGACAGATCATCCCGACCGCGAGACGAGTTTGCTATTCGTCTTTCTTGATGGTGAGTCGATGCGTGTCGCGGCGTGTCCCGGTGTTTGTGTCCAAAGTTGTCGCTCACCCAAACTTGGACTGCGGTCGGGGATGGGCAGGCGACGCCTCGACTCATGGAACCCATCTACTACGTGGAGGTCCAAGCGCCCGCAGACTGTGTCTCGGCTGTGTACACGGTCCTCGCCCGCCGACGCGGGCATGTGACGCAGGACATGCCCAAGGCCGGGTCGCCTTTGTACACCGTCAAAGCTTACATACCCGTCATGGACGCCAATGGCTTTGAGACAGACCTACGTACCCACACCCAAGGTCAGGCGTTCTGTTTGCAGATGTTCGACCACTGGTCCGTCGTGCCCGGTGATCCGACCGATACATCTATCAAGTTGAGGCCACTCGAGCCTGCTACGAGCTTGCATCTCGCGAGAGACTTTGTGTGAGCTGCCGTTCCTTTCCTTCTTGGCTTTCTTCCTTCCTCGTCTCTGTCTTGCCCTCTCGTACCGTTGCCTCTCTCCGTTCGTCCCTTTCGACGAACCCTTCCTCCCGTCTCACTCGCGCTGTGACTGACAAAACACACCCGTCTCTCTTGCCCACCGACACACAGCCTCAAGACGCGGCGACGAAAAGGCTTGAGCGACCAGATCGGCGTGGCCTCGTACCTCGACTCGGACTTTGTCACCGCGCTCAGCGCGAGCGGACAGGCAGATCTTTTGAACTTTTGAATCGGGGGGTCGGTCGTCCTCGACGCTCAAGTTGCTGTCAGATTCCGCTTGTCCAGGAACGTGTAGTGCTACGATACGAGGCTTGCATTGCTATTTCTTTTTACTTACTTGACGACACTCGTATAGGGGAAGAGAAAACAGAAAGAGGGGAGCGGATAGAGCCCAGAGCTAGTCTGATAGAGAAGAGCAAAGGAAGAAGAGACGAGGAGAGAGAGGAGGACGAAGTGCGCCGGCTACATGGCGATCAATGATGGTGCAGTGGAGCGAAAAAATGGAAACAGGGGAAGTAGAACGCAAGGAAGGACCGACCGACGCTGAGGAAGCCGAACGGTAGATCCGGAAGAGAAGGGAGACGAGAAGAGGAAGGTAGAGAGAGGGTGGGCCAAGAAGAAGTGAGGGTGACCGAAGGCTGAGCTCGGTCGCGAGGAGTCGCGCGGCCGGCGCACATCTCCGACTCCCCCCCAAACGTTCATGTCCAGGAAGGAGGACAAAGGAAGGATGGACAAAGGAACGAGCCAAACGAGACACAAGGCAGACAGACAGACAGACAGACAGACAGACAGACAGACACGTTCGCTCCGGAGCTCGCCAGCGTCCATCTACTTGCCGCCGCGCTTCTTCAGCTCGGCATCCTTGCCCTTCGAGTCTGTTGCCGTCGTCTTTGCGGACGAGTCGTCCTGCTTCGACGATACCGGCTCGGCTTTCTTTGCAGACTTGGGGGTAGGCTTGGAGGAACCGGAGGCGATGAGAGAGAAGAGAACGCCGATCATGCCGACGAGCGTTGCAAACGCGGCTCCCAACGCGACGCCGGTCTCGGGCTTCTCCTTGAAGGCACCGACGGGATCGTCGACGGCGAGCTTGACGAAACCATCGATGTGGCCCCGGGCAAAGCCCACGGGGTCGACCTTCCAGTCTGGGATCTCGCCATCACCGACGTCCTTGGCCTTCGTCGCCTCCTCCCGGTTCTGTTCAATGGGGAGCTTGGCGTGGAAGGTCTCGAGGGCCAATGCCTTGGCTTCCTCGGAGGAGTGGCCGACGTAAATGTTGTCGAAGAGGATGTCTTCGGACTGCGTTCCGAACAGAAAGGGGCAGCGATCATGATGAGCACAAGATCAGAATTGACCGTGCCATGCGCTCCCTAGACAAAAGCGACGCTCACCATAGTCCAAATCTCAAATCCGATACCGCCCTATTTTAGTAAAAAGGGTGAGGAGACAGAAAGGTCACCATGCGCTCAGGGCCATCGGGTTTCCACATTTAAAACGATCATCCGTGGGGCAAGAAAATATTATATGCTCGCTAAACTCACGATCTTGTTGAAATTAGCAGGCTGGAGATCCTCGAAGTAGTCCGGGTTGTCGATCTTTCGCGGCTTCCATACGCCCTTGTAAGCGGGGTTGTCGATCATAGGAGCGCTCCACTTGCCCTTGTAGTTGGGGTTGGCGATCATGGGCCTATGGGTCGGGAGACGAGGGAGAAAAGGAGACAAGAGATCAATCCCGAGATCTGTGACAGCTATGTCGCCCCTTCCCTGTCACCAATTCTCGAGGAAAAGAGCCTTCAACTTACGGTGACCACTTGCCACACCCAGGCGCTGCCTCGCATTTGGGGTTAGGCACCGACGGTGCGATCCATTCTCCGTCCTCCTCGTCATCCCACTCCTCTGGCTTGTTAGCCTCCGGGTCAGGGACCGTCGCCGGCTCATCGTCCAACCAACCTTCGGGCTTCTCCGCGTCTGGATCAGGGATCATGGCGGGCGCATCTTCGTCCCAGTCATCGGGCTGAGTGGAAAAGCGTGAATTGCAAGAGTAAGCAAAAAATCACAATAGGAATGTCAGGAACAGCTTTCAAAATATATGAGTGGTCCAATAGAAAATGGCTGTTTGCCCACCTTGACGGCCTTGGGGTCCGGAATTCGCGCCTCATCTACCCAGTCTGCGGGCTTCTTGTCTTCGGGGTCGTCTTTGAATCACAAAAACATTTTGGGGTAGGGGAAGGGGGTAATATCACCGTCAGCATCGAAGATCAAACGACATGACCGTTAGTCATAAAATAAATATCTGGGAGCGAGAGGAAAGATTTCGATACAAAAATTCTCCAGGCCGTCGTCCCAAATAAAATCCACCTTTATGCGCCCCTCTTGCGACACTCACCAATCTCCTTAGGAGGGTTGACCGAAGGGGTGAAGTCCTCAAGGAGGTTTCCAGACTTCTTGAGCTCGTCGTTGATCTTGATCTCAAACGTGTTGTCGGGGCTATACGTAATAGCGGGGAAGCGAACGAAGAGCTAGGTCAAAAGCGCGAACAACGAACGCAAGAGTCAAGGGAGTTGGACTCACTTGACGATGAGAGTGTAAAGACTAGTAGTCTTGGAGATCTTCGGGTTCGGCGGGCCGTTAAGGTGCTTCTCCTCGTACTCTCCCGTCTTCGGGTTGCGGTGGCGGAAGATGAAATGCACCTTGTTTGTGGAGCCGCACTTGTCAGGGCCAAACATGATCGTGTAGCTGTGTACGCGCGGCGAGCAAGGCAAGCGGTTGAGCGCCTAGCCCGTCCACATGAGCTCGAACGACAGAAAAAAAGAGGTGAAGCACTCACGGCGTCTTGTCCGAAAACTCCTTAGCTTGAATACCGTCCTCGGAGTCCGAGAGAAGCTTGAGGTACGCTCCACCGCAGTCGAGCCCCTTCTGCAGCTTGACTTCGTACTGCACCACGAGGGGCTTGCCGGCGGGGTCGACGGGAGCTTCAAAGAGGGTCGAAATGGCGTGCTGGGCCGCTTTGGTCTTGGCCACCAAGCCATCGTCGCCCTCGAGGCCTGGGAAGACGGTGGCAGGTTCGACGCTCCACTGACCGACGTAGGAGAACACCTCGCCGTTGGACTGCTCCTTCGTGGCAGCAGACGGCGTCCACCGCTCGCGCCAGTCGGGGGTAAATTGCTCGACGAAGGGGGCCTTAATGGTCGTGGGCTGGAGGTGAAAGTGTAGTTCGGAAAGGGAAAGGAAGCGACGCGCATGCTCAGCTCAGAAAGCTCAGTAGGCTCCCAACCAACCTTGCTCGAGCCGGGGTAAGGGTCGGGCCTTGTTCCTAGGGCCGGCAATTCGGCGGCCGCACAAAAGGTGGACAGGCACACTCACCACAAAAGGTGCCCTCTCGACAGAGGCCTCGACGGCAGTAGCCGCGGCAAGGCCGGCGACGGCGGCAGCAGCGACGGAAGACTTCATCGCGTGCGGTGGTTGGAGTACCTGGGGGCGAGCGAGCGATGTCGAGGTGCGCGAGTGGCAAGGTAAAAAAGAGCGCCTTGCGTTGGGGCGACTTGAGGGGTAGGAAGGGAGTGGGGAGGCAGCGAAGAGAGTCGGAGTGAGATGGTGGTCGGAAGGAGGATGTCGGTGCCAGCGAATCTCTCCATCGTCCTTCCACTTGCCCCGCCTGCCAGCGAGTGAGTGCGCGCGCCTGCCGCAGCACCGCATCCACGTGGCACACTCTCGTCCGCTGATCGGGTCGGAAATGGCGCCGAAGATTCGCGAAAGGACGGGCAAGGCAAGCAAGCAAGCAGGCAAGCAAGGCAAGCAAAGCAAGACAAAGAAGCGGAACGGAGACATAGCGGGGATGGCGTCGTGCGACGGCACTGGGCGGTGGATGACCGTAAAAGGAGGCGGAGGAGCCCGGCGCGGATGCTGGAGGAGCGTGAGGCGGACTGTGGAGTGTGAGGTCAAAGTTCACTCCAGGCATCAGATCATTTTTTCGAGCATGTAGTCGGTGAGGAGACCATACACGTCCTTTGGATTGGCAACGGCGCCCTCTTCCTTCTGCTCCTCCTTGCTACACTCCAGTCCTGTGGACGCTCGTAAAACGGCGACGAGTCGACGACGTTGTCGCGCCTTAGTCGCCGCGGCCTCTCGTCAGGTGTCCCTCGTGCTTATAATGTGCCTGGCTCTCAGGGCTACATAGTCCCCGCTTTCTGGGGGCGTAAGCTGTCGTAACGTCAGACATCAGGGCAACCACAGAAGGGCAGGCCACCGGCCAAGCAGTGCGCACAGCAAAGGGCCATGCTTTGCTCGGCGGCTTGATCTGGAAGCGCAGGCGACATGGTCGACCGCATCCTGCATCTAGTTACGCCTCGCTCGCGCTCCGACTCAGACTCTTGCTCTTTCGCAGCCGGCTCTTCCTCCTCCCCTCCCCTTGCTGGTCCGCCTTCTTCTTCGCGTCGCCCTCAGACGGCGTCCGAGCGAGAAATTGAGACTGAGACTGGAACGAAGCTTGGGAAGACGAGCCGCCTTTGCGCCGTCCTTCGTGCGTATAGTTCTCGCCATAGTCGAAGAGCAGCTCCGCCCCCATGCGGATGTCTTGCATGGAGAAGATGCCGATCCGGTGATCGCCGTTGACGAGCACGACTGTCACATGTGATGCGATACCCCGGTCAGCCAGTTAGCCAGTCAGCCCGTCGAACGAGCAAGTAAGCGTCCCATCGGCGCGGGACGAGATCGGTTACGAGGAAGTATGGCGGTGTACGATGGAGCGAGCTAAAGATACGCACCCTTCGGCTGACAGTTGGCGTGACTTCTCGAATGATTGATCCACCGCATGGCGTTGCCCTTGAAGTAGGCATCGACGCAGTACTCCTCATTGAGCGTGAACAGGTAGGTGCGCTTCGTGTGGTCATAGATCATCCTAAGGATGACAGAGGACAGTGCGATGCCGGAAAGAATGGAGAGCAACAAAGACGGACGACCAATGAGCGTCGGCGCCGAAACTCGAAGAACTAGCAGCGACAACGAGCTCGAAACTCTCACTCACCCTCTCCGCTCTACTTCGTTCGCGCTGACCACCTCGCCCTTGTACTCCCCGATCAGCTCACCCCGTTTGATGTCCTCTGCAGCGAACAAACCATACCCTTCCACAGCCGACTTGCCTACAAAGACACACTGAAAAGCAGTGACACCGGAAGATGGGCGAAATGTGTAACGATAGCTTGGCCACCGAGTGCGTTCGCGTTCTGGCATGGAGGAGGAAACAGGCTCGAGTTGACTCACCTTTGTGCGTCCGCGCTGAATGCATACGTTCCGACACTTGACCTCCGAGCCCAACGGGCCTGATTGTTCAAAGAAACGTACAAGACGCGATGAGTTGATGTCCCGATAGAAATATCGCCTCTTCCCAGGAGACGCGCTCGAAAGACATACGCACCCCCAGCCCCGCACGATCCGCACAGGTCAGGATCGCACTCGCGGTTGTCTCGCACGCACGGACAGCTGTCGGATGAACAGGTAGATTTTTTAGAGGAGGCTTGATGGCCTTTTCCATTCGATGAGCGGCAGTTGCAACCTGGGTGTCGGAGTCGGCCTACCGTGTCAAAATAAACAGCGTCAAAAAGGCGGAGAGAGGTTTCAGCGGCTTGGGGCAACCTCAAACCCGCGCGAAACCTTGGGAAGCTCGAACACCGCGGGAGACCCACAATCCTTGGCACAATGACAAAACTTCTCGCAGTGCCTCCTCGCCGTGTAGCAGTCGCAGTGCTCGCCTGCGTTCATATCTGGCCCGCAAGGTTTGCCCGGGTGGTCGCAGGGCCCATATCTATTCGGTTGAAAGATAAAAGGGACGTTGGTTGTAGATGTGGTATAATTACGGCTGAGGTACGCAAACGAGGTCGTTTCACGCCCTCGGCCTTGGTGTGAGACTCACTCGTTCGCCTCGCTCGTTTGGTGGTCTACGAAGCGAAAGCGGGATCGATCAAGGAAATAAAGGCATCAGCAAGACGCTACTCGACATCGAAAGGCGCATATTCCGTTATTCCAAGCGACCCGTTCTTCCGACACTCACTGATAGTCAGCCTCTGCTTGACCTGCGGCGAATCGACAAGCTTCTTCTCTTCCTTACTTCTCAACAGAGCCGTCTGTCCGCTGCTACCCGACGCGCCAGGCTCATGCAACGCGTCGATCTTGCGCTTCACTCGGGGAGACATGGTCGGCACCTGGGCTGTGTATTCTAGGTGGACCTGCGTGAGGAACGAACGAATGAACGAGCGACGTGTGGTGTGGTGTGTAGCGTGAGCTTGACTGAAGGGGCGCTGATACGTGGTTCAAGAACGGAGGGAGGAAACGCTTTCTAACCTCTCGACAAGTCCTACCGCTGCCCATCATCTTCGCAAATTTGCATGGCTCAGCAGTCGGGAACACGTTCCGGAACGCGTTGAGCAGCTGACGTTCGTCTTCGGTCCAGCCTTGTGAGGACTGTCAATGGGAAAGCACCAGATGTGGTGATCATCCGTGAGCGGGGAGCCTTGGTGCGTGCTCTTCCAGGACAATTGGTGCAATTCGCATTACGCACTCTGACAGCTTCCGCGTCGCCAACCTTGTAACAGTCCGGCCCGCACGGCTCGCCGGTTCTGCGGGGCACGATGGCCGTGCCCTTGACAGGGGGTCTAAAGATCATACCTGGATGACACGAGAAGGGAAAACAGCGTCCTGAGCGAGCGTGCACGCTTAAGCGCAGTACGACGAGTTGAAACACCAACCGTGAAGACCACAATCGAAAGCGTAGCACTGCCTACAAAAAAGGTTGGTGAAAGAATCAAGAATGTCCGTGTCTGGCGGTTTGCTGCGAAAGAGACGGCCCACGAGTGCCTTCCGTGTCAGTGAACACATAACTCTTCGTCAATAAAAGGACGGACAGAACGCTTCGCTCACAGCCAGTAATAGTCATGGAGATGGGAGTCATTGCGTCTGCCCATATCGGAAAGGTTGGCAGAGCGGGAATTTCAGGGACGCCTTGAAGAAAGGGCCGAAGACCAGCTTTCACCATCCGTCGCCGTGGTCGCCATCGACAAGACTCACCTCGTCACGATCTCCTCCACCGTGTTGTCAAACACCTGCGACGCGTCAATCTGCTCCGGCGTCAGGCCGTGCTGCTCGATGAGAGTTTGTATGGTCGCAAATTCGACAGCGTTCTCTACCATGGGTTTGTAAATGTGGAAAATGGGGAGGGATGGACAACGCGAGTGGGTCAGTAGGGGTTGCTTTCAAGGATACACCTGCATTGAAGCAGAAGAAAGCGTTGCCTCTCGTCCCCGTGCAATCACCATCCGGGTCAACCCTCCTCTCCTCAGCCGTCTCGACCTTCTCAAACATCCTCTCGTAAAGATCAAGGTCAAAGTTCTTGGCCATGTCCTCGTCGTCAAAGTTAGGTAGCACCTTGAGCACCTTCTCGTCGTCTACCTTGAGGTTACGCGTTGCGGGAGGACAGTAGGTGTACGTCGGGATGTAAGCTGAGGAGGGGGGGCTCGGTTCAAGGCGGGTGACGATCACCGAGTGGCTGCCGGAGGTGCCTGCAAGAGAGGAGGAAGCCCTGTCCTTGTCCTTTCCCGAACCCGAGCTGGAGGGTAGCATAGCGGCGGTGGCGGCAGCAGCGGCGGCAGAGGGAGCAGCATAACTAGTGTACTGAAGCGTCCTTCTCAAAGTCGAGTCGTACGCTTTCGATCTGCTTCCTACCTGTGCTTCGGGATGGGAGGCGAGTGATTGCCACTGCGCGAGTTGCACGGCAGAGAGGTTGGCGATGGACTCGGCCGTCGTCCTGCGCAAGTCCTAAGGCATGCGGGTAGTGGGAGAGAGACGGCACACCTTCCTGAGTCATTATCAACTTAGGAACGATGGAGCCGCCCATCCCGTCCCATGAGCGAGGCCAGGACGGAAGGTTGGCTGACATACCTCGCAACGCTCGAGCTTGTCGGCCTTGTGCCAGCGGAACGCGTCGGTGAGCGTCTGTCTGACCAGCTCGTCCGTCTCGGGGACCTTTTTCTTGCGCACCATCCCGGTGAGGGATCTGCTCCTCCTGCGCCGTTTCTGGGACATGAGAAAGACGCCCTTCGAGGGATGCGACGAGCTGGGACGGTGATCGAGTGAGAGGGGATGTCGATGATCGTCGGACAATCAAATGGCGCTGTTGGCAATTTACGCGCGACGCGACTCCCGATCGACCTTCATCCCTTCGGAGCAAGGCAGACGAGACAGGCACAGACAGACAGACAAACAAACAAGAGACGGAGAGCGCATCCAGTCCGACCTACTTCATTCGTCGCCGATAAAGCGAGCAAGCAATAAAGCCAAGAAACACATGATCTCATACGGTACGGAGCGACAAAGACACAATGATACGACGGATCCCCGACGGCGCGCTCACGGGCAGAGTAGCGAGAGGAGACAGAGAGAAAAAAGAGAAGTACAACCGAGCGAATCCTTCTCCAGGCGACTCTGGCTCGTTCCGAGACGTATTACGAGAAAGCGTAGATGCGAAAACCGACTTCCTGTCCTCCTTGCTGGACACGAAAGGAGAAAAGGCGAAAACGATGGGACGTCACAGGCTTTGGAAGAAACGAGATGGTGCAAAGTGGTACTGGTGACCGGTAGGGCCTGCGCCGTCCCCATATGGAGAGAGGAAGAGGTGAGAAGCATGATGGTTTCATCGGCTGGTGCCCGAACTGACGCACATGGAGAACCGCTGGAGAGCGACGCAATCCGTGCGCCCAGTCCTCAGTGCTCGTGCTCGTGCTGCTGCTGGACACCCTCCATGGACGGTTGAGCACCGATGTGGACGAGCGGCGGACTCGGCGGGCGTCCTCCGCCCGCGCCGTTGGCTGCATGGCCGTTTCCGCCGCCTCTGGTCACAGACCCGAAGCCCAGCTTGCCCAGCCCAGCCCCGCCGCCCTTCTGGCCGTACACCTGACTGAGTTTGCGGGCCGCCTTGATCTCCTTGCTCCTCCTCTTCGCCTCCTCCTTCTCCAGCCTCTCCCTCTCCTTCTTTTCCTGCTCCTCCGCCTGCTTCCGCGCTCGCACCAGGTCTTTTTGGTCCTTCTTGCTCAGCGGCGCAACGGGAGGCGGGAAGGGTACGGGCGCAGCGTGCGGGTCGGGAGCCGTACCCGGCTGTGCCCACGGACGGTGAGGCGTTGGCGCTGCGGGGGAGATAGGCGCCGTGACGGGGGAGGCGTGCATGCCAGCCGTCCGAGTCGGCAAAGATAGGTCTGCAGCCACGATGAATGGTCTAATGGGACGGATGGTCATCGTCGGCGACGATGACGGGCTTCCCGCGTCTGCGCCCGAGCCGACGACTCGCTGCTGAGCCGTCTTCTCCTCTCGCGCGAACGACTGCATCCGCCCCAAATCGCCCGCCTCGGCCTCCTTTGGTCCGCGTCCGCTACCAGCCACAGCGCTCCCGACCCTCTCCTCCCTCGTCGCCGCTGGCGACGCAGGCGCGTACGAAGACATGGGGGAGATGGAGGGATGATGGGGCGCCTTCGAAGGCGTCAAACCCGTCAACGCTGCTACGCCGGAGCTGGCTGTCGTGGCCGAACTGGAGTCGTCCGTGACGAGGTCGCTCGGGTAAGGCGAGTTGCCTCGGCTCGCCGGAGGACTGGCCATTCTGTTGTTCGCAACGCCATGCTGATGAAGCGCGTTGCCCGAGCCCGAAGCTTGGCCTATCAAGTTGGACGCCGCCGCGGACGGCGCGTAAGGTCGAGGCGCGACAATCTCGATCTCTCCCTCAGGACGATCGCAACTGCTCCCAGAGCTGGAACTCGTCAGGATTGTCCCTCCGGAATCGTTATCAGTGCTGGACGAAGGAGCCATCGGCATGGGCGGAGCCGTCGCGGACGCGGTCTCGCCGATCGCAGTCGAAGGTCGAGACAGACGCCCGTCCTTCTTGTCCTTCTTGTCCTTTCCTTCCTTCTCCTTCTTCCTCGACCCGAACCACCCGCTCGTACTCCCCTTCTCCTTCTCCTTCTCCTGGTCCCTCTCCTTCTCCTTGCTCCCGCCGGACGGCTTTCCAAACGCGGAGGAATGGTGGCCAAACGGCTCTGCCGCAACCACCTGGCCGTGGTGGCTCGCTGAACGCGTGCGGTTCCACAAATTGGCCACCTTCAGCGGGCCGTCCACGCTATTGGGCGGCGGCGGCGGCGGAGCCGATAGTAGCGGGCCGGCGCTACCCGCATCAGGTGTCACGGGCCTCGAGTTTCTGGCAGTCGCAGGCGTCGTCCTGCCGTCTGACGAGACAGCCTCTCCAGGCGCGACCGCCGGTGGCGTGCTAGCCTGGCGTTGGTGCGGGTACGGGTGTGGGTTCTGTTGCTGTTGCGATAGCGGAGCCTGCAAATGACTCTTTGTGACGACAGAGGATCGAGACGAAGAGTGGACGTCGTGCTGTCGCTGTGTAGCAGAGATCTGCTGGGACGTAGCGGTCGCATCGCTCATAGGTGATCCAACGGTGCCACCGGCGCTGACGGGTGGCAGAGGACGGGAGACGTAGGCCAGGCCGGGCGTTTGCCCCGGTACAGGTGGCGGTTCGAAGGGCTCCGATGATCGCGGACGGTTCAGCCCAAGCTTTTCAATGTCCAGTCCGACGGCCTGATAAAAGAGCACGTAGCCTGAGCCAAGCCCCGGCTTATCGCCAAAGTACTTGGAGAGCTCAGACTCGTCAATGCTCGACACGGTGTCGTCGTCGCAGACTACCCATCGTCCTCGGCATTTGACCAAGGCGATATAGTGCCCGTGTGTTGGACCGCTGCAGGACAGGAAAAGGACACGACGAAGGCGAAGGGGAGGAGATCAGCACATGGAACAATCCGGTCGAACGCATCGCGTTCACAAAGCACCTTCAGAAAAAAAAGGGGCACTCACGATCCGATATGGACGACAACAGCGAACAGTTCATAAAGCCGGTCCGGGTCCTCGGCGTCGTCGGTTGTATTGAAGAGCCGAAGCTCGAGCGGGAAAGGGACGCGGTAGGCAAGCTTGACGTACCGCTTGAGGTCGTCCTGGTACTTGAAGCGTTTGAGGTGGAGGGCGAGCACCTGCGGGAGGCGACCAATTTTCATCCTATTCGAAATCGAGCCAAACAAAGGATAAGAAAAAAACACAAAGACGCTTCAGCGCTCTCCGTACTGGCCTCGTGGCCAAGGCAATCAAAGCAAAGCGCAAAGCAAAGCGTACCTCTTCTCAGCCTCCCTTAGTCCCCCACATCTGTCGCACCAAAACCGATTCTTCGCGAGCAGCATCTCCTTCTCGCTAAAGCTCCTCAGACAGCTACCCAAGCTGGCGTTCTTCTCAATGTCGACGCTGAGGTCGAGGAAGCTCTCGTCGCGGCGGGTAACGGTGCGGCAGGAGAGACAGCGGGTCTCATTGGTGAGAGTGCCTTCGAAAAGTTTGTGGATCAGCGTCTTGGGAGGCGGTACGGCGTTTGACATCGAGGTCGAAGCTTGAGCTGGGGTTGGAGAGGCCGCTGCTGGTGCGGAAGTAGCGGCAGAGACTGGCAAAGGTGGTGGTTTGGAAGGGGCAGGAACGGACATGGCATGAGCAGAGGTGGAGTGAGGGGGCGGGGTGGCAGGCAAAGCCGAGCTGGCGGCCGATGAGGTGGACGAGCCGTACGACGCGGTGGAAGACAGCGAGGACGATCCGCCGCCCAAGTTGCTCGACGCAGAATCTGCCAAACTTCCCGTGCTCGTCTCCGCGAGACCTTCCCCCGTGGCACCATTACCGTGGTCACCCTGCCGCACCTTCTTTCCAGCTTCCTGCATCCCCATCGCCGCCTCTGCCCCCACGGCCCGAGCCGCCTTCGCCCTCCTCTCCTCCAACTCCTCCAAATCCTCCGCAACTCTGTTGAGCAGGAAACCCAAAAACTCGTGCGCATCCTGATGCATCGTGCTACGAAACAGCTCGTTCTCACGCTTGAGCTTCTGAACGAACGCGTGAGGGGCGATGGGCTGCTGAGAGGGCTGCCGAGAAGGGTTGGTGAGTGGGAGGGAGCGAATGAGAGAAAAGAGGTCACGGAGGGTGGTAAAAAGCGTTTCCGTGTGCACCCGTGCCTGCGCTGCTGGCTGCGTGAGAGTCACGCCGGGAGCGAGACCGGGGGAGTGGCCGTCCTGGCTATCAGCGGCGGAAGGAGCGCTTGCAGAGGTCTGCGGGACGACCTCTTTGTCGGTGCCCCGCAGTCCATTGGCTGACGCATAGGCGGTAGCGGCTGAATCCGCCGTCCCGTTCTGGTGCGCTATCCTATCGCTCCGCACGACCTCGTCCGTCGACGAAGGCCGGCCAGTAGGAGCGCCCTCTGCGACAGTGACGGCTGAACGGGTGGAGACGGGCAACGGCGATGTGGTCTGAACCGGACTCGTCGATGTGCTCCTTTGCCCCGCCTGAGGCGTCTTGTCGTTCGCACGGTCGACGCCACTTTGTGATCGGCTTTGGAACGACGACGCCCTCATGGAGCTCAGGCTTGCCCTCCTCTTGTGACTGCCCTCCTTGCCCTGTCCGCCGGCTCCCCAGAAGCCGTTCGTAGCCGACAAGGTGGTCCCGGTGGCGGTCGTGGGCCGCGTGCCGGCTGATCGACCGGCGCCAGTGCCGTACGTCTTATTCGACCCCATGCTCGTTCGACGACGGAGGGCATTGGCACCACCGGAAGAAGCGCCGCTGTCTTTGGAGAGTGGCATTGCAAGGGAAGATGGAGAGTTTGTAGAGGCAGCTGTCATGGTCTCATGTGACGGATGGCGGGGGGAACCGGGGGTGACAAAGCTGTAGCTGCTTGGTGGCGGTGCACCAGAAGCGGGACGAGCGTGAGGCGACGTGCTAGGAGCACTGGTCTTGCGAGAGCGAGCACTGTGAGGCGGAGGAGCGGGCGAAGGATGGTGTTGTGTCGGCGCGGACGATGTCGTCAACGGCGTCGAACCTTCCGACATGGTCTCCCCGGTGGCGGGCGGCAAGCTCCAGCATACTTCGCCAGCATGCAAGCCGGGCGCAGAGGCAGGTTGGGGGAAAGGATAGGGGAGATCATATCCGACGAGGGATTCCCGAAATGGGGGGCAGAAGTAGAGCGCTTGGAGAATTGAGTTGGCGTAGCTGGGCAAGGGAAAGAGGGCATGCGACGAGGTGAGCGATACTCGCGAGACCTGGAGCATAGGATCGGGACAAGAGAGGCAAAGCCGGCTTAGGAGTTGCTCTCACCACGTATTACCAAACTGAGAATGAGATTGGGTGCGAGAGATCAAGCAAAGATGAAAGTGTGAGCGTAGCTGTGAATGGGAACCGAAGCCGAACGTCCCGCCACGGCCCGCCCCATATCCTTGCTCGCCACTGACTCGACTGCAAGGCGACCGATCTGTCGTTCGCTTCTCACCACCTCAGAGAACGGGACGGGCGACTCACATTCTCCATGCCAAAGAGCCTATCCTCGGGCTGCTCGCTCTTGTTCACCTCGCCATAGGCTGCCTGTGATCCGCCTTTGGAGGGCGTGCCGGCGTTGCCGCCCACGCCCATCCATCGAAGGAAAGCCATCGTCGCGCTTAACGAATCGGACTGGACGACCTGACCGGAGGGAGCGCGACAAGGGGGTGGCGAAGCAGATAGAGAGGGAAGAGGGGGCGTCTCGGTGGATGCGCCTTGGTCGACACTGTACGACGACCGACTTGTTTCTGTGGTGCAAACTGGATCCGTGCGAGTCGTGCGACCGCTGTCGACCCCGTTCGTCCTCGGCCTCGACCGCGACCTCGACCTCGGCGTCGCTCGACCTCGCTTGTAGACACTTGAGAGCGGAGCGGTTAGGCAGCGTGGTGCAAGCTAGATGGGCGGAAGTAAAGGTGCGGGAGAGGCAGGCCGGGGCGAGTGGTGGAGAGGTCGGAAGGGGAAGGGAAGGCAAGGGAGATTGCGTCGGGGCGGACGCGGCAGCCGGGGTTGCCGCAGTAGCGATCGGCAAGTGATCGGGCTTGTGGCCGCGCCGAGGAGACGGACTGCGGAGGGGGTTGTCCATCCATAGATACCGACATCTCTTCTCTTTCTTCTTCTCTGGACAAGACATCGACACCATTTGGACAACAGCAAGCTTCTGCCGTCATGGCTCTCGCCCACCCCAGCCCGTTCAGGTGAGCCCACGCGCAGCTCCCGGCGCTCGCGGACAAACAACGGCTCAGCATCTCCCCTCCGCCCCACCCAGCCGCGCAGGCACCCCCCATCCCCAGTGCCAGCTCGGCTGGGTTGGCCTCGGCAACATGGGCCTGCCCATGGCCATCAACCTGCAGAAGTCGCTCTCGGAGCGACAGCCCCCGCTCCCCCCGCTCGTCGTGTACAATCGCACGCGGTCCAAGGCCAAGCCTCTCGAAGACATGGGATGCATCTGCGTCGACTCTCCCGAAGAGGTAGGGGCAAGGTGCGACCTCGTGTTCACTAGCCTGTCCAACGACGCCGTCGCCAGGGAAATATACGCACAGCTATTCAAGGGCCAGGAGCGTTCTACTGCTGGACATGGGTATGCTGAGAATGCGAGCCTTTACGTCGACACCAGCACGCTCTATCCCACCACTGCCGGTGAGCCCCAGACCGCGTGATGATATCAGGTCGTGTACGTACGCACAGCAGGCGACCGGTCCTCTCATGCGCGCTATTTCTTGGCTTGCTTTTGCAGGCGAGCTTGAGAGACTCGCTTCCGCGGTGCCCTACCGACATTTCCTCTCCTGTCCCGTCTTCGGCCCTCCTCCCATGGTATGTGACCAAGCACACCGGCACTCCCTCGCTTCCGCCCGTCCTTTCTGGCTGACCATCACTTGCCTTTCTATTCAACACAGGCCAGAGAGGCAAAGTTGGTGTGGGCTGTCTCGGGAAGCTATCACGCCAAGAAATTTGTTGCCCAGTTTCTCGTACCCGCTATGGGAAGGAAGATCATGGACCTAGGCAGCAACGTGGAGAGAGGTAAGTCGCGCCAGCCTGCAGCTTGAAGGGGCCCAGCCATATCAAGCCATTCTCGTTTGTCAATTCCTCACACTTTCCTCTCTCACTCGACTCAACTCCTTTCCAATGCAGCGGCTTCTTTCAAGCTCATTGGTAACGCCATGATCCTCTCCACGATCGAGATGCTGGCTGAGTCCATGACGCTCGCTGACAAGACCGGCGTCGGCGCAGACAAGCTATGTGAGCGAAAGCGGAAGGGGGAAGACTTGTGCTCTTAGTGTCTATTCGCTCGTGTCGGCGATGACTCAACGTCCATTTGCTCGACCCACCTTCTCTCTTCCCCCATCGTCTCGTCCTACATGCCCACGATGCGATGTCTCCTTGTCGCCGCAGACGAATGGGTCCGGGAGTTCTTCCCTGCACCTTCAGCCATTGGCTACGGTAACAAGATTCTGACGAACCAATTTAGCAGCGAGGAAGGCTTTAGCCTTTCGGGCGGCATCAAGGATGCCACGCATATCCGCAAGCTCGCAGAGAGCGTCGATTGTCCCTTGCCCATTATCGACATTGCCCATCAGCACATGGTCGCCGCCCGCGCCAACGGCGGTTCCAATCTCGATTGGTCGTCCCTCGTCGGCGGACAGCGCATCGCCAGCGGACTCAAGCCGTTCACCACCGAGGACTTTCTCCTTCGCCAGCGACCTGACGTCAGCGGCAAGCAGGACGAGGACGAGGCAGCATGACGGGTTGCGGGTGGCATTGTGGTGTGCGATGTGCCGTTTGTCCGTCTACCTCTGGCGAGCCTCTCGGCCATCTAACACATCGGCCACAGGGGAGGGAGAGGAGTGAGCGAACATACGGAGACGAGTGGCATGCGAGAGTGGATGCTGGACATGCCACGTTCAAGAAGGAAAAGGCGGAGGTTTGAGCATGGAGAAGAGACAGGCGATGATGATACGGCGACCTGAAGCCCGCCGCCGACGAGGACGAGCCGTCGAGTCGGGGCGAGCGGTAGATAGGCCCTAGTCGCGGCAGAACACGAACGGGGGCTCCCAGCTCCAAATCGAATCGCCCCTTCCATGTCACTCAGTAGAAATACAGCATAAATAAAGCGTAGTGCGGGAACAGCGACCCGTGCTCGTACACTTCTTCGCCTCTCGCAGGCGTGCGATGGATGATGACCGACCGATCGTGCACAGCCGATGCGACGCGTACGAGCGTAAATCACGCCGTCTTTGGCTGCTGGCTGTGACCCCCCACCCGCCGCCTCAAAGCATCTTTTTCCCCCTCTCGTCCGCCTCGAGCGCCAGCCCGACGTCCTCCTCCGACACGCCATACAAGCTCACCCTAGCCCCATCGCCTGCTCTGCCCGGCTCGGCGAGGACGGCGCGGAGAGCGGTGAGCGAGGCAAGCACGCGCGAGAGGTCGCAAGGTGTCGGGAGGGGAGTGAGCGCGTGCAGGCGAGAGAGGGACAGGTGAACCGAAACGACCTGTGCGTGACCAAGTTACGCGCGTATCATGCGTCCGAGAAGGGCAGTCGAGTCAGCGACAGAAGGACAAGACCAGACTGGCAGCGTCCGACAGGACCCACCTCGCCCCATCTTACCCCCTCGCCTGTCCCCTCCTTCCTCATGGCCCTCATGATCGCGAGCAACAGCACCTTCTGATGAATGCCCAACTTCGTCAGGTGCGCCACCTTAGTGCTCTTGACCATCTCCGCAAACACTCTCGTAGCGTCCTTGATCGTCACCTTCCTCGAAGCCGGCGCGGCCCCGTCCGCCCCGGCCGAGACGAGCTCCACCGCGCGCCGGCACACGTCCAACGCCTTTCGAGCGTCTCCGCTCACATTGCTCACCCGCTTGGCGACGTACGTGACGGCGACGGGATCGAAGAGTGTCCCAGCCACCTTCTTATCCATCTCCTCGTCTGTCATCTTCGACATGACCGTCGATGATATGCCAGCAGAGCCGAAGGAGACCGCTGCGCGGAGACGAGACTGGACGATAGATGCCAGCTGCGAGTCTGTGTATGGTTGGAATGGAATGCGCACCATGCCTTTTGCCGAGACCATTCGAAACGAGACGGGTGCGGCGCCCAGCGAAGAGGAGGACAGAAAGGAACAGACAATTATACGTACCTGATCGTCAGACGCTCTATCCCCGTGCATTTAAAACGAAAAATGTTCACCATAACGGTCAACCTCTCACTCACCCAATCGGCTCGCAACTTTCTGGTTGAGCACCCTCTCGGGCAAGTCCATCGTATTGGCGACGGCTACGACGACGAGACGCGAGTGGGCCAGGTTGGGCCAGTTGAAAAAGTTGTACATGACGTCTTGTTTCGCCGTCACCAGCTGGTCCAGCTCGTCCATTAGCACGACGCTGGTAGCAGACAATCAATGTGGAAGCAGAGCAGGGAGCAGGGCGCGGAGAGCGGAACGGGGGTAAGAGAGAGCGCAAGGAGGTCAGTCGATTGTGGCTCGGTCTTTGCATCGAAAGCTAAAACATGACTCCGCCCGCTCACCAAGCGTGCCTACCAGGCCCCCTCCTCTCAAAGTGCTTCTCCAACAGTCCGAGTGCATGCTTGGGTGTCACCCTGTCTCCACCGCTAAGGCTCTCCCACAATAATGAATAGGCTTGCGCGGGGTCAGAGACCTTCATGCCGTTGATCTCGACAAAGTTGAACGGGTTGATCTCCTGTGCACGTCCAAAGAAGACGCAGAATACGATTTTCAATCAAGAAAACAGAGAGATACTGAGAACTGAGAAAGTTAAATGAAGACGTGCGACACACCTGTCGCTCCGCCTTTTCGTGAAGGGCTCGCACTACTTCTCGTACCGTTGCTGTCTTCCCGGTCCCTGGGACGCCGGAAATATCTATGGCACAGAGCAGGTCAAGGGGCCAGCCTTTGTAGTTAGCAGTGAGACCAGAACCAGCCGCGCTCCTTCCTTCCGATGCCTCACTCACAAATACAACCCCCTTCGCCCATCTCCACAGCATCCTCTAAATGTGCCATCACCTCCTCGTACTCGTCCTCCCGACACGGTAACGTCTCGGGCGTCGCGCCGACGTGGAGAAGTGCTTTGGCTCGGTCGTGCAAGGAGAGCTTCGTGAGAGAGGTTGAGAGAAGCAGGCGGCGCATTGGGAAGGTGACTGTGTTTGTTGCACGTTGCAGGCTGCTAACCAAAAGGGAAGTTTCCAGTCAATGGACATCTAAGTCTCCACGCGGTTGCTCGGCCGTTCTCAGCGACGAGGAACGATCGTTTCACCTGAAACGTTTTCGAGCCTTGAGCGCTCTCCTGCTTCTCGGCGTCGGCCTGGCCTTGACAGGACTGCTCAAAGCCGACCTCTTCCTCGTTCCAGGAAGTTTGTTTCTGCCTCGCTTCCGCTTTGAAGGTGTCCTCGGCCCAACACCATCGTCCACGCTGCCTTCCATCTCCGCTTCGTCCGGTATGTCGTTCTCGCTCGCGAGTCCATCGTCGACGGGGGCTGCTGCAAATTCGTCCTCGCTTTCCTCATCCTCCGAGGAGGATGAGGATGCGTGTTCGTCCAAGTCAGATTCGCTCAGAGACTCCAGACTGATCTGCACCGTCTTTCGTCTCTTGCTCGGCGTCTCAGGCTCGACGGTGGAGGTGTTTCTCCCTTTCTGGGGGGACCTCGCCACTACCCCAACGACATCCGGCTTTTCACTCTCCACTGCGTCCTTCAAATCCCACCTTCCACCTTCGATTCCTCTCTTCAGAGCCTTCTCCCAGTCGAAGACGAACCAGAGGCCCTTCTGATCGTCCACCGCTCTGTTGCACACCAAATCGATAGGAAAATGCTTGCCTTGGTGTCTGATCGTCCGCCCAGCAAACGTTGCTTGCCTTCGCCTCGCGCTACCTTTGCCGAGAGCCACCCTCTTCGCCTTGCCTTTCCGGCCCAAGTCGCGCTCGGAGACGGCCGCTTCAAAGGCTTCAGCGGTGGGGAAGACGGTGCATTTTGACAGGATATCGCTGATCGGCACGTTCTCGTAGACGGGACTGTTGGTCTGCGACGGCATTCGCTCATCTGTTTCATCAGCTAAAGGAGAAGCGGCAGCCGGGGCGGCCGCCGAATTGGAGTCGACGGTAGCAGGGGAACCTGAGTGCTTAGCGGACTGCTTCTCCGGTGTGTCAAAGTTGAGGGAGCGCGGGTTGTTCACCACACCGGCCTTCGCTGAATTGCGAGAGCGGCGAGTGGAGATATGCGATACCTTGTGGTCGTGGCTGTAGAAGACCTCGTTCTGTCGAGGGCGAAGGGAACAGCGGATAGCGGAAAGTGTCGAGTGGAAGGCGTAGAGTGTCATCGGAGAACGTAAGAGGAAGTGAGTTGGTGAAAAAACGCAAGCGCAAAGATCTGTGTGTACGCACCTCCACCCATTGCCTTCTCTGTTTGGTCATGAACGACAGCTCGTCTGGTGGTATCAAAAACCTGATAACTGCCCACCGTTCATTGGCATCTGAGCCGGCCTCCTCCCTGAATCCATACAGCTCCACGATCACCCCGTACCAAGGGTTAATGCCGGTATCAATAATAATTACGTCTCCTATGCAAAATGTCTCCGTAAGACCATGTTCTCCGTCGGCGGTAGTAGACGAGGAGAAGGGATCGCCGAGCCGGTGGGGTAGGTCGGAGAGGGCTGCGTGGCGAGCGGAGGCGCCGCGCGTGCGTTGTTTTGGGACGGGGTAGGTGCGGGTGAACGATTTGTAAAAGAGGCGAGAGGGGAAAGTGGGTACGGTGAAGGGCTCGCCATCAAACTGATTTTGGGCCATGGCTGATCTGAGAGCTGGCGACGACCTTGGGCATTGCAAGCGAGCTGTCGGGAGGCCAACTGGAGATGTCATCCAGACGCGCTCATTTACGCGCTTCTTCGCCGACTGCGGCGACCACTAACGACGGCTTGATCGGCACTGCAGTCGTCGACATTTCAGTGCTCGTCTCGTCTCGTCTTTCTCCTTTCCGCGCTGAAAGCCTACACTGTATCGTCAAAAAAAGACAGCGTATTGCAAACGGCATACAGGAATTCACACGATGGCTATCACGTTCTGACGACGAAGCAAACCAACAAACTAGCATCCGCCAGAGGGCGACGATAAAGTCAGGCGAGCAAGGGGAGCTCTGCGGTTCACACAGATTGGCCGAGTTGAGCTTTCTGTAAGTTCATAACACAAACGCACGCATCATTCAGCCTCTAATCACTCCTTCAGATTAGCATGTCCTGTCGTCCCTGATCAGTACCCACCAGTTGAAGAATGCTTGCTCGTTGATCAGGGGGCAAGTTGTTAATCTGCTCCGGGGTGAGCTGTAGGACTTGCATGAGGAGTTGCTAGAAAAATCGAGAAGAGAACCAAGACGGGGAAGCGTGAGTACAAGTACGGCCGAACAGCCAGGGCAGCGCGCGTGTTGGTCGGCCAAGCCCTCTCAAGTAAAGGACATCGATCTCCTACCCTGTGCTGCTCCTGTTGCAACTGCGGCTGATTCTGCGCCGGTGGAGGCTGGGCTTGCGCCTGTGGAGGTGTGCTAACGTGCTGTGGTGGTGGGGGCGCAAGAGCCGCGCCACCGTATCCCACACCGACCGGCGGAGTGCCGTACCCGGCCACAGCGGCTTGAGGAGGCATAGGCGGGGGGCCGGGAGGGGCGCCGGGGGCGGCACCTGGGCGGTTACGCGGGTCACGCGGGTCCATGTTGGGTACCGGTGGACGCGGCGCAGCGGCGGCAGGTCCCGGAGGCGTGGCGTAAGAAGGGGTAGGTCCAGGGCCTGGCTGAGGTGCTGGTGCCGATGTGGCGGCGGAGGCGGAGGCGGCGAGGATTCGCTGCGAGATATGAAGAGCAGTCGAGAAGACGAGGAAGCAAGTCGGCATGTGATGATAGAGCTGGTCAATAAGAGCTTCTTATACAATTTCTATCGTCTTCACTAGGAAAGAGACGAGCCGCACCCACCTGCAGAATAGAAGAATCCACTACGTTCATCATAAGCATGGCCTGAAAGAGCGCGTACGCGAGTTGAGGGTGGGCGCTCAGCAAAGCTCGCGCCTGCTCAGGTGAGGTCATCACGAGCGACTGAAGGAAAGAGAGCGGAATGAGCGATGACAATTCTCCGAGAAGAACCGTCCAATACACATTCAGAAAAAAGGCAGCACATATGTTCTCACCTTCATTTGACTCATGATATCCAACAGCTGATTCGGGGGCATGTTGGCCAACGTATTTGTGATGCTGTCCGTGGCCTTGACGCCCGGCGGAACGGGGATGCCCATCGGCAAGCCCGGGGGCAACACTCCATGGTCACCTCCTCCACCACCGCCGCCATGTCTGTGCGGCCCGCCGCCTCCGCGAAAGTCTCCCCGGCCGTCTCTTCGCACATAGTCTCGCGGAGGCGCGTAGTCCGAGTCGATGAACTGGCCCATGGACGTGGTTTTGCCTTCGTGCAAGGGGTGCGTCTCTGCAAAGTCGATTCGTAGCGGTCGGCCGCCCACGTCGACGTCATTCAAGTTTCGCACCGCTGATGCGGCCGTCTCTGGGTCTGTATGGAAGGTTAGAAGACAGAAGGCATTGGTTAAGGGCGGAGATGAGGGCGTGCGTGCGAAAAGGCCGCTTTTAGATTCAACAGAGGGACGGAAAACCTGCTCACCCAAGAATTCGCAAAACCCATACCCCTTCGGCTTTCCTGAATCTCGATCAAAGACGAGTCTGTATGGACGAGAGGAATCCCTGATGAGTTCCTTGGCACTACCCGTCGATCCGCCAGGATGGGGCGACTCAAGAAGCTTGTGGCATCCCAACAAGCCTCCAATACACGTCGACGCGAGAGCACTGACCGAAATCCAGCCACAGGGCCAACCTCGCGAAAGACGTGAATGAGCTGCTCCTCGGACATATCGTAGGGGATATTCCCCACTGAGCACCCAGGAGGGAACCGAGACGAGAGGAGACAATTGCCAGAAGAAAAGCGAAAGCGTGGGTGAGTTACCAGTTGCCCCCGATTGCAAAAATGTCCGCTCGCTCATCTCTTCTTCCAAACGTGCTATTTTCCTCACCGAACACGACCTTGGATCCCCTGGATGCGATGGTCATCCTCGACTTTAGAACGACGGAGCGGAACGAAGATGAGAGGAGAACAGGAGGATGGAGGAAGACAAAGAGGCGAGCCAGTGGTCGAAGTCGATCGCACGCGAGTTGCTGCGGCACCGAATTTGGACTTCGATCGAGAGCGCCTTGGCAGCCTGCAGCCGGCGACGACGACGTGGACGATAGCACGTCGCTCGCACACCACCATGGCTTCAATTCCAGACGACACTCTTCGGAAGGCACGTTGGGCAACCGTCTCAGTCCCAGTTCAAGCTTGTTGCTGAGCCCACTTGCTTACACTGTTCTCCATCTTCCGGTGAACAGGTGCTCCAACAACTCCAGCAGCAGGTGGTGTCGTCGCAGAAGCAGCTCGTAGGCGTGCGGGCGCAGATGCAGGCCAAGGAAAGGGATAGGCGGCTGACTCAGCTCACGTTGAAAGAGCTCGAGGGGATTCAGAAGGAAGATAAGGACGTAAAAGTGTACAAGGGTGTGGGCAAGATGTGAGTCTTCCGTTTGCGAGCAGCGCGCTTGTGTGCCTAGGGCATGCAAGGGCGCCTGTCTCAATTCTGACAGCGTTATTGCATTCTCACTGGATCATCTTCCATTCCGAATTTGCACAACTGCACTGTCTAGGTTCATGCAAGAACAGGCGCCCTCGATCGTGGCGGAGCTGGAGAAGAAGGAGAAGGAGCTCGCAGACGACTTGAACAACCTGCAAAAGAAGGCAAAGGTAAGGTTTTGGCCCACCAAGCTTTAATTTACCGTCCCGGTCCGTCAACATAAAATTACAGCGTGTCGTCGACAGTTGTCTTGCCCCCTACTGAACATGTGCTCGTCTCTGTTTCAGTACCTTGAAAAGGCATTCAACGAAGCCCAAGGCAACCTTCGCGACATCTTCCGTTCCGTCGAGATTCAGCAAGCACAGCGAGCATAAGGCGTTGCGCGAAGCGTAGCGAGGACTAGGCAGCATAGGAAAGCGTCGGGAGCTCCGATCTTTTGGTCTCGCTTCGGGCATGCTCACAGGCGACCCATAAGGATGGCCGCTATGTACATATACCTTCGCCATCAAGAGATCATCAGGTTGCATGCGCGCGTCTTTGCCTCTTCCTTCCCTCATCCATCATCCGTTCCTTGTCGGTACTGCTGCTCCATCAGACACAAGCCGCTCAAGGGGAACCTTGTGGCAGGTCCCCAGTGCATAGGAGGACGACAGGCCCACTGCCTTCGTACCGAGTGTCAGGTCAATCAACAGGCGGCACTGAAAGCGGGCACATGAGCACATTCAGGACCGTGTCAGATTAGGGTTGCGGTTGGTTCCCACGACGGCGCGCCACCGCGGCTGCGGCCGATCTCCAGGCCGGGCTCAGGATGGCGGCGTCCATGACGACCGACCTTCGTCCGAGATCACTGGAGGCGGTAATCTCTTCCTTCTTCCACCTCCTTCTCCTCCTCAGATACCTTTGCTCTCCCAACCACCCCGCATTACGATTGTTCCTTTCCTTCTGCCTTTGGTTGCTCCGGTGATTGCAGCTGACCTTTGCGCAATATGTCTAAGAGCAATGTGATCGTGCTGTGAGTTGTTTTGACGTGTATGCGGGAACAGCGGAGATACAGTGCCTTTCGGGCACCGACTGACTTTGGCTGTTTCTCTGACATCCTACGCGTTCGATCTGGACATGGACATGCAGCGACGTGAGCTGTCTCGTTTGTTGAAATTTCGTCTGCCGTACACCGGGTGGTCTGAACTGACCCTGTTCCTGTGCTGCTGTCCTGGGCCCTATCTCCGAACAGAATGGCACGGGCTACACGAGTGCGTGTTTTCTGCTTTCTATTGCTAAGTGCGACGATAACTCATGTTGTACCCTTTGTTTCGCGCTCGATGGTTTGCCTCACTGCCGTGCCGCTCCGTAGAGATGGGGTGAGCCACGCTTTCCGTTCTCGTCCGAACCATTTGCGAGATGTTGCTGACCTTGGCGACGGTGAACGCCCCTTTCAGCTTTGCGGGTAACTCCGACCCCTCATTTGTGTTTCCCACCGCCATCGCCACGCGCGATGCCTCCGGCGGCTCTTCCACCGTCCGTCCTGGCTCTCGTCCCTCCGTGCCCGGCAAGCCCTCCTCCATGTCCTCTAACCTCGCCTCTAAGCGCGGCATCGACGACCTCGACTTCTTCATTGGCCACGAGGCACACGCCAACTCTAAGACGTACACTGTCGATTACCCCATCCGGCACGGGCTGATTGAGAACTGGGACTTGATGGAGCGGTTCTGGGAGCAGTGCATCTTTAAGTACCTCAGGGCGGAGCCAGAAGACCACTATTTCCTGCTGGTGAGTTGGACGTGGCACACGGGTCACAGGACGTAGCATGGAATAGGTACCGGGAGAGCTTCGATGCGCGGAGCCGATTGCGAAGGAGTAATCCCCTGCGATGCTTACACCCGTCTTCATCGCCTTTGGCCCACCCGGTTTCCCTCCAGACCGAACCGCCCCTGAACCCTCCGGAGAACCGAGAAAACACGGCAGAGATCATGTTTGAGTCGTTCAATATCGCCGGCCTGTACATCGCCGTCCAAGCTGTGCTCGCCCTCGCCGCGTCGTGGTCGAGCAGCAAGGTGGTGGATCGTACACTTACGGGCACAGTAATTGACTCTGGTGACGGCGTCACCCACGTAATTCCTGTTGTGAGTGGGACATCTATAGGACGTTGGATGGGGCATCAGTTGCTTTGAGCACCAAATGCCTGATCTCTCGACCTTTGCCGCTTGTCTCCCCTATCACCGATCCCGTCAGGCCGAGGGCTATGTGATCGGATCAGCGATCAAGCACATTCCCATCGCCGGCCGTGATATCACCTACTTTGTTCAACAGCTGCTCCGCGAACGAGGCGAAGCGGCCAACATACCCCCGGAGGACTCGCGGAGGGTGGCGGAAAAGATCAAAGAGGATTACAGCTACGTCTGTCAGGACATTGTCAAGGAGTTCCGCAAGTACGACGCCGATCCTTACAAGTACTTTGAGCGGTATGAGGGCGAGCATGCCGTCACGGGCCGGGTGAGTACGAGTGGACGTCCACGGTCGTGGTTTACCTGTGGCATCTGCTGAAACTCCTATACTTTCCCTGCCCGCCGATGCGCAGAAATACACCGTAGACGTCGGCTACGAGCGTTTCCTCGCGCCAGAGATCTTCTTCAACCCGGAGATTGCCTCGTCGGACTTTTTGACGCCTTTGCCCGAGGTCGTCGACGGTGTGATTCAGAACTCGCCTATCGACGTTCGAAGAGGACTTTACAAGGTCAGTGTGCGGAGAGGGATGGTGGTGACGGCGCAGGAGGCGTCGCGGAGGCTTCTCGCTCACGCGTGAATTTCTGGCTGCCTTTTCCAAACCAAAACGATCTACTTCGTACAGAACATTGTCCTCTCTGGTGGTTCGACGATGTTCACCCATTTCGGACAGCGGCTGAAGAAGGACCTGAAGGAGATTGTCGACAACCGGCTGGTCGCTAGCGAGGTGGCCAGCGGGGGCGGCATGAAGGTCGGTTGATGCGTTGCGTTTGCGTCGATGCGATCGACCGGGTTGCGCTGAGTGTGGTGATTTCTTACTCGCTCACAGAGCTCTGGTATCGAAGTCAACGTGATCTCCCACAAGAAGACGCGGTACGCTGTCTGGTTCGGAGGATCGCTGTTGGGAAGCTTGGTGAGTCTTTGTCTGGTGCCTCCCCTTTTTCGTTGGTCGAACCGGTTTGAAGTGGGCATAGACGGGTGGATGAATTGGTGGAAAGGACTCGGACTGATTTTGCTTTTTTCGCTTTTCTTCCGCGTTCGGCGACGCACGAACAATAGCCCGAGTTCTACAACTTTTGCTACAGCAAGGCGGACTATGAAGAGGTGAGTTGGCGAGCGGGGAGACGGAAAGGGCCGGAATGGAGGGGCCCCGCTGGACCACATGGCTCACTCGTTCACTCACCCGGCCACCGGCGCGGTATCTCTATCTGTGTCTGTGTCTTTGTCTCTGCGATAGCACGGTCCGTCCATCTGCCGTCGTTACTCCATCTTCGGAGCCGTCTGAGCCTTGTATTCCCCCAGTAGACCCTATTCTAAATTCGGTTGACTGCGACGAGATGTCGTTTCCGTGTGAACGCGGGGACGCCCCCTTGTTTTTTTCTCGTATGACGTGAAGCGCCACTAAAGGCTGATATGATAGCGCCCGACGTCCGGCGCGGTCCGGAAGCGGGGCGGGAGGAAGGAAGGGAGATGTGGGTGCGAGTATGGAAGGGGACGAAGGTTGGACGTCTAGGGCGAAGAAGAGCGTGAAGGTCGATGTGCGACGACGTGGTCGACGCGACGCCGTTCCTCGCACAAACACACACACACACACCGTCTCTTTCTTTTCAGAAAGACAGACAACACCTTGCTGGCAAAAGCGACGAAACGAGAAAGGGTGCGCTGCTGTTGCTTTGCTGGCAATCTCCCTCCCTCCCTACCTCCCTTGAGCTCTGTCTGAGCTGGCCGAAGAAGGATGCTCTCGCTCCATATGCGTATATCCGGGCCGTGTACACGTACCCGTACCCGTACCCAGTAGCTACGACCGTGTTTGCTTCCTCCCCTCCGCCGTCCGTCGACGCTGTGATAGCCTTGCTCGCCCCTCTCGTTCGCTCTCTCTCCCCGCATCCATCCCCGCGCTCAACCCAACCCCACCCGATGATCCGTTCGTTCGTTCGTTCGTTCCCCCCCATCCCATCCCCGCATCGGGTACGCCCGCGGGAGGGAAGAAGGACGAGCGAGGGGCGAGGGCGGGTGGACCTGGACCTGGGGCCGTCGAGTAACAGCTCGTTCCGTCGACGGACACGGACACGGAGACGGACGGAAGGAATGCCCGGCCCGTGGTCGTCGTCGTGGTCGAAGCGTGGACTGGACGTCGTTCGTATCATCGTGTGATTGGAGAGCGGAGGGTGGTTAGCCGTTGCCGTTGCGGAAGAATCTCAACCCCGCGTCTCGGATGCTCTCTCTGGTGCGGGGTTAGTGTGCGGGGCGATGAACCACAGAGCAAGCAGCAGGCGACGACGACGACGACGACGACGACGGCGGCGGCAGCGACAATGACAACAACGACAACGACAACGACACCCTTCTTAATCGCTCCCCGCCTCCCCGTCGGGCGCTTTCGGATAGATGTGGGCCTCCATCGCACCCACCGGGTGAATGCCAACGGCGCTCTCCGCGGCCAGTTCGTATCCCACGGAGGAATGACGTCCTCCACAGCCTCTCCGTCCCTCCCCGATTTCTCTTTCCCGCAACCGAAATAGGAACCCGGACAGCCATCCGGCCGGCCACACAGAGACGACACCGTCGAAGACGAGCGACGTCGCGTCGTCGTCTGGCATGCAGTCGTCGATCGGCTCGACGACGTCTGTGAAACATATAAGAACCCCTGCCAAACTGGACGGAGGGAGGGCAGTCCACTCGCTCGCATATAACCTCCTCCTCGTCGTCTCTCATCCTAGCTTCGCTTCCAACCCAACCTCGGCCGCCTCCACTTCCATCGCTCCGAAGAACACCAACGCGTATCAGCAGAAATGGCCGCCGCTCAGGAGAAGATTCTCACCGTCCCCAAGGACCACAACGCCGCCATCTTTGACAAGCCGGTGAGCGACCGCCGTTTTGCCGATGCTTTCTGCTTCTCGTCGCATCGACCCGCTCACGCTCCTCCTCCACATCCAATCGAATTCCATCCCATCCCATCACAGGGCGGTCCCGTCTCCGTGCGCACCGTGCCCGTCGTCCAGCAGAAGGACCTCAAGGTCGGCGAGGCGCTCGTCAAGGTCCTCTACACCGGCGTGTGCCACACCGACCTCCACGCCATGCTGTGCGTCGCCGTCGTGTCGTCCTAGTCGTGTCACGTCATTCGCTCCCATTCACCTGCCCTCTTTCCTCCGTTCACAGCGGCGACTGGCCCCTGCCGACCAAGCTCCCTCTCGTCGGCGGCCACGAAGGCGCCGGCGTGATCGTGGCCATCAACGACAACACGCCCACGCACCTCAAGATCGGCGACCGCGTGGGCATCAAGTGGCTCGCTGACTCTTGTCTGCATTGCGAGTTTTGTCGCAAGGGCTTCGAGCCCGTGTGTCCCGAGGCGAAGAACTCGGGCTATACCGTCGACGGCTCGTTCCGTGAGTGTTCATCGTTGGACCGGACGCGCTTTCTTCTTCGCACTCCACTCATTCCATCCGGCCCTTCCTTCCCCACAGAGCAATTCGCCGTCTCTTACACGGACCACCTCACCCTCATCCCGGACAACGTGCCCCTCCAGGAGGCCGCACCGGTCCTCTGCGCCGGCGTGACCGTCTACAAGGCCATCAAGGAGACCAAGGCCACGCCGGGAGACTGGATCGTCATTCCCGGAGCCGGAGGCGGCTTGGGCCACCTGGCCGTCCAGTACGCGCGCTACGTCGGTCTGCGAGTCATCGCCGTCGACACGGGCGCCGAAAAGAAAAAACTCACCGAGGAGCTTGGCGCGGAGGCGTGGATCGACTTTAAGGAGACTAAGGATATTGTCAGCGAGGTTAAAAAGATCGCGGATGGCCTTGGATCCCACTGCGCACTCGTCGCCGCTGCCAGCCCCGGAGCATACGAGCAGGCGCTCGAATACCTCAGGCCGTTTGGCACGCTCGTCGCCGTCGGCTTGGGCGCCGGCGCGGAGGTCAAAGCGTGAGTCGGACGAGGAGGAGAGTCGGACGGTTAGTCCGGTCACTCGCGCTCAACCTTTCCATGCCCCTGCCTTTCCGTTTCGACAGCAACGTCTTCTGGACCGTTTTGAGAGGTGTGTTCCCCCTTTTGTCCGCCCCCTCCTCTCGCCGCCGCTCGCCGCTCACCTGATCTTCTCCCCCGTTGCTTTTACTCTCCCCGCCGCGACCGACCCAAAGGCATTCGCGTCGTCGGCAGCATTGTCGGAAACCGCCAGGACGCGGTCGAGGCGCTCGACATTGTCTCCAGGGGACACGTCAAGACGTTCTACAAGGTCCTTCCCATGTCCCAGCTGCCCCAGGTCTTTGAGGTCAGTTCGGCCGTTTTGCTGAGCGCTTAGCCTGGCGCCGGACTGAACCGACTTGCCTCCCTTCCTTCCTCTAGGACATGCACCAAGGAAAGCTCGTCGGCCGTATCGTCCTGGACAACTGGAAGTGATACTCTCCTTTCCTTATTTTCTTTGTTTAGCACGTAGTTAGTTACGCGGGTGACAAATCGAACTTGGAATTTCGGAAGCCGTTCGACTCGTGTGTGTGTGATCCTACGCTCGTGCGAGGCTCCGCCGACTTGGACCGTTGATGACCACGTCCGTCTCCGATGGGTCTAGCCGTTCGCGACCATCCGACGAAGCATCTTACTCCCCGCATCTGGCCCCGCTCAGTTAAGAACAAGCACCTTATTAGCGACCTCCCCACAAAATTCCTCTCCCTCGATTACCACCCTCCCTGCCGGTTGTGTCGTCTCCCCATGCATGCTGACGCCGGAGCGAGGGGGGCCGGTGGGTGTCACGAAAAATGTCGAGTACTAGAGGGGTCCGATGGGGAGAGGTGAAGGTTGAGCAACGCAGCGGGGATTGCTTCCAGGGGGATGGATGTGCGTTGCGCCCTCCATCGCCTGCGACGAAATGAACCCCTCCGCCGCCGCTGCCGGCAGCGTCATCTAGAGAGGAAACCGACCACCATTCGCAGCAGCATCGTCCGCTTGGCCCTCGAGAGCAAGAATCCACCGGCGTTCCGCAGGCTCGGCCCAGAGAAAAAGCCCCACCAGTGCCCCTCCGCCACCTGTAGCTCCCCCCGCGTCTTTCTTTCTCTTTATCCACTTGCTTGCCCCCTCCCCGTCTTTTTCTCCCGGTTATACACGTCCTCTCCAGCCTGAATACGCGCCGAGCGTATGGCCCAAAAGCGTCGGTAATCTCTCTGTCGCAGCTGGGATGGAGTGAGCTCTTGATCTTTCTCCTTCCGCTGTTCTTCTCTTGTAGAGGTCGAATCAAATTGTAGAGGTCGGATTGATTCAACGCCTGCCGGGCGGGCGCGGCGCGGCGGCGAAGTGACTGACTGGGCGGCAACATGGTGCACACCGCGATCATGCTGTGGTTTAGTTGCCTTCTTTCGAGCCAAACTCCTCACGAGTAGAGTCTTGTCAAGTCCCCCCCCATCTTACTCACCTTGGGTCTCGTGAGAGGTAGAAGGCGTCGATGACGAGGACGAGGACCGACCGACCGACGGCGTCATCACCGGCCGACCCTTCTCCGTCCACGTGGCGAGCCCGGCGCCGATCACGCCAGTCCGTCTTCTTTCTTTCCTCCACCTCGACTCGACTTTCTTTCCGACATCGACACCGTCTTCAGTCGTCCCGCGTCCCCTCCCCTCCGAACCGAACCGAAACTTTCCCCGTTCGAGACGCCATGGCTTCGTTCTTGAGGACCGCTTCGAGGTCTATCGTGAGTGTCCTCGGCGAGCGTCCTAGGACCGACCCGGATCAGGTGGCGTGTATGAATGTGATCGTTCCTTTACACCACCCTTCTTTCCTTTCCCTTTCCCCTCGACACAAACACATTTTTTTATACAGCTCATCCCCACCGCCACCGCCGCGGCGCCCAGAAGCTCCTCCCTACCCCTACCCCGCCCCCTCCTCCACTCGTTCGCGCGGCAGCCCTCGGCGTTTGCTGCTTTGCAGAGGAGGTGGCTGAGTGATGATGCGAGGAAGAAGATTGAGCAGGTGAGAAGTCCGAGCCCCGTTCTGTCTTTTCATTTTGCCGTGTCACAAGGACGGTTCTTGCTTCGGTGGCCGTCGTCGTCGTCGGTTTTGCCATCCTATCCTCCTCCGTGCTTGCCCGATGCATGAAACGCTCACAACCAGCGCGTCCATTCCATCAGGCCGTCAAGTCCGACCCCGTGGTCGTCTTCATGAAGGGCACCCCATCCCTCCCTCAGTGCGGCTTCTCCCGCGCTGTGTGCCAGATCTTGGAGGTGCAGGGCGTGGAACCGTCGAAGATGAAGTGAGTGGAGGCACACTGAGCGTGGGTGGGCGTGTGCCGTCGAGTCGAGGCTGACGTGACGGACATTGGCACACGCCGTCAACGCCGGCGGACTATCAGGACGTACAATTGCCTGGAGGATCAGGAACTTCGCCAGGACATCAAGGACTTTTCGTGAGTAGGAGAAGTCGTCGCTCTCTACCATAACATATCCGTGACGAACGAGCTCGACCTCAACGCCGGGCCCTCCCATCGCTTCGTCCTTCTGGCCACCGCTCGCCACAGCTCATGGCCTACGATCCCCCAGGTCTACATCAACGGAGAGTTTGTCGGCGGCTGCGACATTATGCTTTCCAGTGAGCAGCCGTGTCCTTTGCCTTTCTCTTCTTGCGGCGTGCCACTCGCCGGTTGACTCGGATCGCTCACATCCATCCCGTGTCCATGTCGCGTCTCTTCCCCCCACCTAACCTCTCCGCAGTGCACCAGTCCGGCGAGCTGGAAAAGCTCCTGGAAAAGGAGGGCATCGTGCCGCCAGTGTCCCAGGAGGCCTCTTCCGGTCCCGCCTCCACCTAACTTATCCGGCGTGCTCCTGACGTCTTTTGCCTGCCTTGCGATGCGGTGCGCCGTAGTGTGCCTTGGATAGTTGGCGTCGTGCGCTGCATACAATACATGGAATTGAGAAGAAGAGGAAGGGAGCTCGAACGAACGGTTCGGTTCGGTTCGATAGGAGAGACTGGTGCACTGGGATCGCGGGTCCTTCACGCCGGTTCAAACGCACTGCCGCGCGACGGACGAGATGCCTTCGTTTCGTTTCGTTTCGTTTCGTTTCGTTTCGTTTCTTTTTTTTTTTTTTTCCCACAACGCAAGACCGCTTTACCGCCCGTCCGTCTGTCGGTATCTGGGCAACCGAGGGGAGGAAAGTGAACAGAGGGGGGCGCCTCGAGATCCGTCCCGTCCGTCTCGCATCAGATGCATGCGCTCTTCGTAAACCGCCACCTCTCCCGGCCTGCGAAAAAAAAGCAGGCGAGCTTGACAAGGGAATAAAAAAGTTGTTCGTTCATGAACCCTGGTCGTATGCGCGATGGCAGACAGAGCAAAGCGAGTTCAGACTTGTTCACGATCTATTCGTACAGTCGACGTCGATCACTCCGGATCGTACTCAATCGTCCCTCCCTTGCCGAGCTTGCCCCGTCGGACCCTCTCCCCCTTGGCCTCGACGAGCTGCTCGACGGTGCGAGGCTCGTGGGAGTCTTTGAACCAGCCTAGGTGGTCTGCGATTAGGTGGCTGGCGGGCGGAAACGGAGGAAGGATTGGGAATCGGCAAGAGAATAGGAACGGTCAGACGCCGACGTCCCTCCACCACCCATTCATTCATTCGATCGGCTTGCTCACCGGTTCTTACACCCGGGACACTGGATGATCACGATCCCCATCTCGTAGCTCTTCTTCGCAAACTCGTGCGTGCTCCTGTGGCCGCACTTGTCCACCGAGCACGTGAATGTCAGCTGCAGGCGTGGTTGGTCTTGGGAGACCGGTTCGGCGGACGCCGCCGCATGTGCGCCAGAGACGGCGGCGTCCGATGGTGAGGCGCCCGCCTGTGCCTGCGAACCGCCGCCGCCGGCGCTGCTCGAGGAGTAACTCCTCGTGCCTTCCGCAGCGTCCGGGGAAGGAGAGGTGGCAGAAGCAGCGCCGGCGGCGATTCTGTAAGAAGACAGGCCGTGGGGAAGAGGCGCGAGACGAGCTTCTGGGAAGCGCCGCCGGGCGACGGACGGGCGTGAGCGGAGGGCGGCGCGGGTGCCGAGGTCGAGATGGCGGGCGAGGCGGGGCGCGAGAAAGGGAAAACGGAGGGACATGGTGGGCAATGAGGGCGACGAGGAGGAAGAGAGACGAAGTGGCGGACCTGGCCTGCCTTTCGTCGCTGCCTCACCGTCTGTCTGTCTTCTTTCTTGTCGTCGATCACGGCCGCCGATCGAAAACGCTGACTGGCGGGCGGCGAAGCGCGGCGAGAGGCGGCGGTAAGATAGCGCGTGCTGCGGCAGGCCGAGGCTGGAGGTGTGGCCGGGGAGGTCGTCTCGAGCTTCTCTCGTCGTCGTCGTGTCGTTCTTCTCGTTCGTTCGTTCGTCCACCGCCGACAGTCGCGCCTCGATTCGCCTCTCCTTCTCTCCCTCTCCCTTTCTCTCTCCTTCTTCTTCCTTCTTCGCCCCGCCCACCAGCACGTCCATCGTCCCCGTCGCGCACGGACGCCCCAGTGTGGCCCGCCCACTTGGCCTCGCAGCCGCCGCCGTCCTCCGTCCCATGCGAAGACGACGACCACAGGCCTCGTTCGACCGCGACCAGCTTGGACGGGGACAGTGCACTGCTACGAGCGTTGATTGACTTCTTCATCCATCCTTCCCCTCTTGGCCTCACCACCGTCCCCTCCTTTCCTTCCCACCCTCTCTTCCCTCCTTTCTCTCTCATTCGCCTTCACCATGGCCGCCTCCTCCTTCGCCCGCAACTCCTCCTCTGCGGGCGCAGGCCTCTCCGGTCGCGCCTCCTACCTCTCACCTCCCTCCGGCTCCGGACTGCCCTATGATCCCTACGCTCCCACACCCGCCTCTAACGCCCCGGACGGCCGCACTCGGGCGAGCAGCGCAGCTTTTGCATACCACGATCCCTTCGCCTCCCCTGACCCCCGACACCGAGGAAAGATCAGGCTGCCCATAGCCCCGCCGCCACGCATCCCCACCGACCTCTTCCTCGCGCTCCTCCTCGCCAAATCCATCCTCGCCAGCGCCATCATCGCAGCCAGGCAGTGGCTCTTTCGCCCCCGCCTCGTCGATCCCCTCTCCGTCACTTGCGCCTCGCTGTGGGTTGGCGCCGTCGGAATGGCGGTTTGGTATCGTGCGTGGGAGTGGCGGATCGTCAAGGTCAAGGTGTGCTCATGGTCCCGGAACGTCTGCTATCTCATCTGAGCCACCGACTGACCGCTCTCGAACATGGACCTGCCCCACTCTCCTATCTCTCTCCCTCCTTTCCTTCCCCTCGTCCCCATCACCCAGTGGGACCGCCTCGCGCCCCTCGCTTGCATCGTCTTTCTCCAATTCCTCTCCTTCTTCCTCGCCCTGTCCGAGCTGAGCGCGCTCAAGGTCGTCATTTTCACTCAGTTCTGCGAGATCTGGGCGAACGATCTGGTCAGGAGTGTCAGAGGCAGGGTGGGTGCTTTGGTCTTGACCGCCTCGTCCTCCGTTTTCCCTTACACGCTTGCTCATTTTTCCTTCCCTCGCCCGTACCTGACTCATAGAGTTACGGCGGTTACACCGCTCTCATCGGCTTGGGCGCGGCCTTCCTCTATGACTTTTGGACCACAGCCTGTGAGTGCGGTAGCGTCCATTCCATCTTGACCCGCTTCCTTTTCGTCGTTCCGCTCACCCGTCTTTGGCGTCCCTTCCCATTCAGTTACCCCCATGGATTACTCCAACCAAGTGCCCACGCCGTTGACCACCACCTCCGTCCTCCACCGCACCCGAGGCCCACACACCCTCTCTCCTTTCTCCTCTTCTCGCCTCACCCCCCACCTCCACTCTTCTGTCTCGGGACCTTCCGTTGGCCCTCCGAGCTTGTCCGCCATTCTACTCGGCTACATGGCGTTGGTTGCTCATGCCGTGCTGGTCATCCAGAAAGAGAGGGCAACAGACAGAGCTGGCATCGATGTCGGAGGGCCGAGGAGGGTGGGCGTGCTCAGCACCGTCCTCGCTGCCTTTGCAGCCGTTCCCGTGGCTTTCGTGGCCATGTTCTTCGTGAGTGACAGCTTCCTTCCTACCAGGTCGCCCAGTTTCGTGCTCACGTCTCTGCTCCTCGATCAAACGTGCTCCATCAGCGCTCCGAACCCCTCCCCCCCATCTCCGTCGCTCTCCCGCCTCTCGTCCTCCTGGCCGTCTCTCTTTTCCTTCTGGAGCCGATTGTCTCCGGTGCCCTGGCCTCCCACGTACCCCTACGCATGCACGCCGCCAACGGGTGGCCTCTCGCTGCGGGCAGCACGGCGATCGTCGGTTTCGTCGGTTTCGGCGTCGCCTTCGGCCTCGTGGACGCCGTCGCTGGCGTTGCGGTTGGATATGGTGAGCTCGGCGTCAGAGATTGGTTTGGCCGCTTCGTCACCCGCTCCATCGTCTGCGAACCTCATTGTCGCTTGCTCTCCCTTTTTTGCCCTGCCTCCTTTCGACGCCCAGGCATATCCTCCATCCTCCGCCACTCCCCTTGGTATCTCCAATCCTCCCTTTCCATGTCCATGAACCCCACAGGGAACACCGATCCCCATTCTGCCTCAGCAGGAGGAACACCGTCTTTGGGGTCCCTCCTCACGACCACCTTGGCCGTCTACCGCCAGCTCAAGTCGACCATCAAGACTATCCTCGCGAGCCCAGACAGCAGGAAAATCTACTACTTTTTGCTTCTCAACTTGGCGTACATGGGCGTGCAGCTTGTCTGGGGCGTTTGGACGAATAGCTTGGGCCTGATTAGCGACGGTGGGTGCCAAGGCGATGACTTTTGTGTGTCCGAGCTCTTGTGTGCTGTCCTTCCGAGCTCGGACGGAAGCCTGTCTTTTTTTGATCCGGTCGTTGCGTCTCCTAACTGGTTCGACCTTTTTTTACATCTTGCTTCTCACTTCTCGGCAGCCATTCACATGTTTTTTGATTGCATGGCTATCGCCATGGGCCTCTTTGCTTCTGTCATGAGCACTTGGCCCAACGACGAAACGTTCACGTACGGGTGGGTCGTGTCCTGCCTGTTGCACCGCAGAGCAGTTGTCTACGTCTAATCTCTCGGTGGAGGCGCTCGGGAACTCACGCCTCTTTCACGATTGACGACCTCCCAGCTACGCCCGCGTAGAGACGCTGTCAGGGTTCGCCAATGGCGTTTTCCTCATCCTCATCTCCATCTTTATTGTCTTTGAGGCCGTGCAACGCATCGTCAACCCTCCGGAGATGAACACTGAGCAGCTCCTCACCGTCTCTGCCCTCGGCTTGGCCGTGAACCTGGTGGGCATGGCTGCGATGGGCGGGCATGCGCACCATCATCATGGAGGTCATGGCCACAGCCACGGCCAAGGCGGACACGACCATTCTCACTCGCATCCCCATTCCCACGACGACCGCGTCCTTTCCGAGGCGGCGCATCAGGACGGGTCTCTCGTGCCTCATGACCACGGGCATGGGCACGATCATGGACATGCGCATGCGCACGCGCACGGACATGAGCACGGACATGGACATGAGCACGGACATGGACATGAGCACGGACATGGACACGGCAAGGAGCACGGTCACCAACATCACCAGGAACACGATCACCAACATTCGCATGGCCATAGTCATGATCATGTTCACGATCATGGTCAATCACATCACCGCGGACACGGTCACGATCACGGCCACGATCACGGCCATGGACACAGCCATCATCATGGCCACGATCACGGCCACTCGCACAACATGCGCGGCGTGTTCCTGGTGAGCTTTCTTTTCATCCGTCTCCCCTTCAGGCCATTTTGCGACTCCTGATCTCGCAACTGACCCTCTTCTCCGTCATCTGTTTGCCTATTTCCGCTTTCAGCACGTGATGGCCGACACTCTGGGGTCAGTGGGCGTCATCATCTCCACCCTCCTCATAAAACGCTACGGCTGGACCGGCTTCGACCCTATCGCGTCCCTCTTCATCGCTTTCATGATCGCGGCCAGCGTCATACCGCTCGTCGTCGATACGGGCAAGGTGCTCGTCTTGGATGTGGGAGAGGAGAGCGATGGCATCATCAAGGGGGCTTTGACGGAGGTGAGCGACTGGCGGTCGCCGCTGGAGTGCGGGCGGGAGGCATGACTACACCGTTTTCCCAGCTCTTAACAATTGACTTCGTCTCGTCTCGTCCCCACTCGGCTCGGTCGATCGGGCTCGGCTTTGGCCTTCCTCTCGTTCTGGCTCGTCCAAATGATCACACAGCTCTTGACCATCGAAGGCGTCGCGTCCTACTCTGCGCCGCGATTCTGGCTGATAGATTCGGAGACCATGGTCGGTTCTATCGTGAGTGTCACACCCGTCCCACGCGATTCGCCTGAGGGTTTTCCTCGCCCCGTCTCGCTTACGTTTCCTTCTCGTAATATGTTTTACATCTCGTTCTTGCCCCCATCCAAAGCATATCCAACTTCGCCCCTCCGCTTCCTCTGTCGACGTCTCCAAACCCCCTTCTTCTCCGGCCACGCCCACCGCCATGTCTTCCGCCCTTCCTCCCTCATCTTCGTATCACTACTCCCGCCCAGAACGCGTCGTATCCCGGGTGGAGAAGCTCCTCAAATCTCGCATACCAGGACTGGACAGCTTGACCGTCCAGGTCGAAGGCGTGGGAGGCTTGGCCGGATGCTTTTGTCTTCTCGGTGCGGGTGAGGGAAAATCGAAGCCGGACGGACTGGCGGCTTCGGGGAGCGGGAAAACCTGATATGGGTCCGTTGATGGCGGCTGCCATTTGAAGAAGAAGAGGGAAAGCCTTGGTACGGCAGTGGCCGGATTTACGCTTTCGTTCACTCATTTACGAGGGAGGGTGATTTCGATGTCCTTCGTGCGGTCCTGGACTGGACTGGTTATACCACTGCCATCGATATTAGAGTAGTAATCTTGCATTCTTCACGCTACCGTCTTCAGATCGACGTCTCGGCGCCAGAGCTTCGTCGGCGCTGGGAGTACGATTGAAAGTGAAGACGAAGCGCCTACGCCCGTCCGCACCTTTGAGCTCGCTCGTCCCCTCGTTCCTGTTTTTGGGTCGAAGCGGTTATGATCGGAGTGCGTGGCGACAGGTGACGGCGAACGACTCTTGCTGCGGTCCCAAGTCTGTCTTGTCACATCGCATCACGCATAACATTACGTTACAGGCGACCTATCCGTGGGCGTTCTCAAACCATTCCAATTTGGTTCTCGGCGTCCTCCCGAAGCGTCCATAGAGGCGTCGACGGGTTTGTGCTTCCTCTTCCGCGCTCGCTCGTCCCCTTGTTGGCGTCGGTCACGGCTGTGGTGGTCCGTGCGAGCGTGGCTGCGGCGACCGCTCGAGCGTAATGCACACCCGAAACGTAACGCAAGATTCGAAAGAAAGGTTCACGCACTCTCGTTCCCAAGGTTGCGAACGCTACGGAAAAAAGGTCGAGATGGATGGGTGAGTGCCGCAGAGCAGGTCGCCCATCTCAGTTCCTCTGGGTGTGCTGCCGTCGTCGTCGTCATCCCGTTTCCGTCGACGTCGAGGAGAGGCAGCCGGACTGGAGTGTGCCAGCCGCTTGAAGGGGTCTTCTATCTCGATCTGCTTTGGATGTCTTTTATTCGCTCCTCTGCGCGCTTAAGCTCATCTACAGCTCCGCTTTTGTCTTTATCCCACTCATTCCTCCGCCGTTTGTCCCGGATCCGGACCCCAGCTGGAAGCCGTACTTGCACTCTGACATCGCCAGCGGCGGAATCTACTGGCTCTTCCCTTCCTTCCTCGTCGATTCTTCCTGGACGTTTTTCCTCGCCGGTCTTGCCACCGCCTTGGTTTGCTGGACAGAGCGGTGAGCTTTGTGTCCCGCGGCTCGAACTTTATTGTTGCGTCTGACCCCTGATCTCTTCGTTTCTTCAAATCGCGCCGTCTCACTGATCCTTTCCTTCTTTGTTCTACCCTCGTCTGCCCGATTTTGTTCCAGTCTTCTCACCTACCTCCTCGAGGCGTCCTTCCTTACGGTACCCCCACGACGATTAGGAGCCGCCGGCCACGGCCGAGCGAGGTCGCAATCGGCGCCCAAATCGACAGCATCTTCTTTCACCTTTGGCTTGCCCGCAGACACGCTTATGAAGATTCTCCTTCGCACGACTGTGTACTGGCTTGTGACTATGCTCAGGCTGTGAGTGCTCCGCTTCCTTTCTCCTGAGAGATGCCGCTGCTTCAGATGAAATGAGTTAAGAACGACTCCTGGGGTGGGATAGGGGAGGGCCGAGCAAGTCGTTGATGCCTACGTTTCATCAATTCTTTCCTTCCTTCGTTCCTCCCCAGTCTCTACATGCTCATAACGATGAGCATGTCCACACCCCTCCTTCTCATCGTCACGACTTCGTTGGCCAGCGGACAGCTAGCTATCGAGATCAAACGCGCCTCGGACCGGGAAGGGGGACGGTGGGATTTGGTGGACAGTCGAAATAAGCCTGACGGAGAGTACGGGGATGACGAGGAGGTATTTTCGCTTATGGAGTGAGTGCCAGTCGAAACTGCACATGGATGGCGACGTCCACGTTTGGAAGCGTGTCTGCTCTTTCCTAGCTTACGTTTTCTGACGTCCTCCTCACCGCCGCTCTGCTCCCCTTGCCGCATGTGCGTCATGAACGTACCTCGAACAGGCCTCCTTCCTCCGGCTCGTCCAGTTTCACGCCCGAACGTCGTGGTTGAGCTCGTTAAAACGTCCGAGATCGGAACGAGGAAGCGGCCAGCCAGCTGTCTGTTTGTATTCAGTCCTTTTCTTGGTCTCGTCCGGTAACGTCTTCTTGCCTGTCCGCTCGTCCTTCATCGTCTTTTGCCTTTGTGTGCGTATGTGTGATGATCGTGTGATAACGTGAAGGCAGCGTTCCTTTGACTGTTGTCGCCAGCGAGAGAGAACAGCTCGGCCGTGTCTGCCCATACGTCCCCTTCGGCCACTTTGCCGACGCTCTCCGGAAGACCCAATAGCTGACCTCTGGCGGCGTGCTCCTCAACTCAGGCGCTCTGAAGCCGTATGTCGCGATGGCTTGGGCAGCCGCGTGTGCCTCTGCAGCGGCCACGGAGGAGTGGATCCGCGATGAGATGGACAACATGGTCGAGGGGACTAGAAAGGAAGGCAACCGCCAGGCGCCTGTGGTGCTTTTGCATCTCTGTTTCCTTGTCAATGTCGTTGGTGGCCGCGCCTTCTTTCTGATGAAAACTCCGTTGGTCGCGGCAGCTGTTTCGCTCTGTATGTAGCCTTGGTCGCTTCCCGCGCGCGGATCGGATTGGCCGCTGACGCTTTCCTGCGTCCATTCCCTTCTGCCTTTGCCGAGCATCTCTCCAGGTAGCCCCCTTCGAGGCAGTTGGAGCGTTCGATTTCTCTCGACGGACCGGCTCAAGTTGGCAAGTCCACCCAGCCGACGACGTACAGTTGTACTGTACACGGCCGGCCGTTCCATGTCCGTTTCGAACCTCCTTGACGCCAAGCAATGACAACAGCGGCTCGAACTTGATCCTGGCTTGTCGCCGCCGAAGAAAGGTGACATCTCAGGCCGAGCCATTAACGCCCGAATGCCTACAGCCAGCTCACTGCCATTCAGTCGAAAACAACCAGGTAAGGTCACATCAGCGGAACTACTACTCGCCCTCGGCGCCGTGTACTTACTCTGACCGGAACGACCCTCCGAAACCGCAGATTGGGAGCCCCCGTTTTGGATCCGGTTTAGACGTCGGCAATCTCGAGCCGATCGTGCTTATTATATTCCATTGAAGGTACAGAACTCCACCGGACTGTCTTTGACCGTGGTCGGCTGGATTTGGAGCTCGCGCGCGGTCGCTGCCTTACAAGGCGGCTCAAGGACCGTCACGCCCGGCCCACCTCGTCGTCCTGATCGAGCTTGTCGCCTCCCGCATCGCCCAAGCTCAAGGAGAAAGCAAGTGCGATCCTCGCGGCGGCCCGTCGCCTCTCCCCTTCGTCCTCCATGCCCCTCACCTCGTCCGTCAACCGCTGAAGGGCGCCTAGAGCCGAGGAAAAGTCAAAGTCCGGGTCGTCTCCCTCTTCTTCCTCCCCGTCTCTATTTCCATCTCCTGCTGCTCTGCTCCGATCGCCAGGACGACTGAAGGGGCCAGAAGAGAAGATCTGTCGATGAGTCGCAAGCACTTCCGCGTCTGTAGGGAGGTCGAACGAGACCTCCAGAGCGTCCGATTCCACGTCTCCTCCAACTAGCGTCGCTTTGGAAGAGGAGGGAGGCACCGAAATGGTGGTGCTCGGGCCGGAGATGAAATCGGCAAAATCGTCCTCGAACCCTTCGTGAGGAAGGGGACGAGGCGGAGGAGCGATCGACGACGCCACACTCCTCCCGTCTCTCGGACTCCCTTCCGTGGCGCTCGTCTCCGGAACAACCGCACATGCCGTCGCGACCATCTCATCCGATCTCTTCCGTGTTCCGCTCGCCCATCCATCCCCCTCCACCCCTCCCATACCCCGCCTCCTCTCTTCCCGTTCTCTCGCAGCCCGAGCAGTGATAGCCTCCCACTGCTCATCGTCCTGCTCCTCCAGAAATGCCTCAAGACGTGCGAGCGCTTCGGGCGGAGGCCGGAAACCTGAACTAGGGGACTTCCGTAGTTGTTGGTTGTCTGCCAACGCAGCTGAGGCAGAGGTGGACGGGCCCAAATGTCCTCCACCGCTTTCCAACGATCCGCCGGACGTGCGAGGGACGCGAGCGTTCAGAGCTAGACTTTGAAGAGCAGCGCCCATCTGTGGGAGGCCGAGCGAATCGAGATCTGCGTCGTGCAGGTCGAGATCGCCGTCCTCCGCGGCGAAAGAGGACACAGGAATGGCATCCAATTGAGGCTCCTGGCGAGCTGCGCCCCGAGAAGAGGGCTCCACACGGACGAGGTTTGGCCACATGTACGTTTGGAGCGCTTCCCGCGCTCGTTCTATACCTGGCAGGCCTGACTCTATCGACGGAGGGTAGGGCGGTAAGGTGAAAAGGATAAGGTACGATTAAGGAGTTTCAGCACAATGAGCCGCCCTTAGGTCTAAGGAGAACTGGTAGTAGCTCACGCTCGCTCTCCTCATCCACCGTGCTCGACCAGCCAACCTTGGAACCGTCGACATACTCCCATCCCATCTCATCTAATAGCTCCGCGACCTTCTCCTCGTCCGACGAGAGCCACACGCTGCCGCCATCTTGCCCTTGCGCGCTCGTCGACCACCTGCCGCTGCCACTCGGCTCTGCTGGGCTCGTTCCAAAAGGAAGGCCAATAACGAGCGCTATTTCGAGGGACGAAGGGTCAATATGCCGTTCGAGGGTCTGCGTTAGTTTTGTGAATTCTGAGATGGGCTGAGTTGACGAGGACAGGGCGAGCGAACAGTGGAATGCAAATTGTGAAAGCCATCCGGGTCGACGTCAAAAGATGGGAAATGAGCACGCTTCACGTAGACTCTTTTGTTGACTCCAATTGCACCCACCTTGCTCTTATCAGCGACGAGGACGACGGCAGGAACGCCGCTGGCTCGCACGTCCACCGTCGGAGGCTTCATCTCCGTTCCGAGGAGCTGGCTGACGTCAAAGAGTGCCAGGCCAACGTCCGCGGTGTAGTACTTGTTCGATATGTGCCACGGAAGGAGCAGGTCGCTGGGTCGCTCCTCTTCCGCCGTCCCAGCTGGAGTAGCGATGATGGCTGTGGGAGGGCCATATAGGAAGAGTGAAGACGGCAGCGGTCAGCCATCGGATCCGTCCAGGGACTTAACCTCGAACCTGCCCATCTGTGCGACCATTCGTCCGTCCACCCCTCCATGCCTCCCCCCCTCCATCCATCTCGTCTGCCTCACCTCTTGCAACGCGTCGAGCATGCTCGACGGAGCTGCCGACCACATAGATCTTGTTCTCGTTACCGAGGCCTTGTGCCTCCGCTTCTGTTGCCATATTGCCGCATCGGCCGTGCGCTGGTCTCGCAGATAATGACGTGCGTGCACGACGGTGAGACGGCTGAGCGCCAGAGATGCTTGGGCTCGAGCACTGGCTGTCGTTGTCGGCCGCTCGCGCTCTCCTCGGAGTACCTTCGCGAGAGTCACGTGATGTTCTTGGGCGGCGGCTGCGGCGACTGGCCTGAGCCTCGCAGGCGGCCAAGTGCAAGTCGTCGAGCGTCGGTGCGAAGAGGAGACAGCGGTCGCCAACAGCGAGGACGCTGGCCAGCAAGCAAGCAAGAAAGAAGGACGCAAGGACGCAAGGAGGGGAAGAAGAAGAGTCTTTCTCTCTCCTCTCCCTTCGTTCTTTCCTTCGCCCCCACCTCCCTTCTGCCCTCGCCGCTTGCCGCGTCGCGACCAACGAGCGGCACAGGTCAGGCTGCGCCAGACCCATCTTTCTTCCTACTACACCCACCGTCGCCGCCCTTCCCGTTCTTTCCGTCTCTACCCTCGCATTGTCCTGTTGCCTGTCATGCTTCCGGCTCATGCCGCGACGCAGCCCCACGTCGGCCCCGGCGGTCCGCAGAGGATGGCACCTCATGGCCAGCCCATGATCGTACAGCCACCGCACAAGGGCACCCTCGCGCCTGGCACCAAGGTGCGGGTCGGGGGCGTGAGCGTCCTCGTGGAGAGGTATCTCAGCGAGGGTGAGTTGGACGCCGTCATGAGCGATCGGCGGTCTCGAAGATTCAGGCCCTCTGCCGCCCATCACCGGCACGTAGACCTCTCCGTCTCGCTCGTATACGAGTTATGCTCATCCGCACTCTTGGTTGCCTACCATTGCACGTCTCGTCTCGTGCTGCTCTCCAGGCGGATTTGCCCACGTCTATCTCGTCCGCTCCTCCTTCCCCATCCCTATTCCCACTGTCACAGGACGGCCCGCGAGCACGACGCAGCACGTCCTCAAGCGCATGGCCGTGCCGGACAAGGAGAGTTTGGCAATCGTGCGCAACGAGGTCGAAGTCATGGTAAGTCAGTCGGTTGCGCGGATGAGTGCAGTACTCTTCCTTGGAAGACGTCCCACTGATTTCCTCTTCCCTTCGCCGTCGTCCGTGTCGCCATGCCCCTCCAGAAACTGCTCCGCAACCAACCGTACATTGTTCATTTCATCGAAGCATCGGCGACCGCCCTAACAGGGTCGCTGCAAGGCTATGAAGTGTTTATCCTTATGGAATACTGTACCGGTGAGTGTGCTTTGAGGCACAAGGCTCGCGTCGCACATTGCTGTTGTCCAACTGGCCTCATATTCGTGTCCTTCTTCTCGTCTTTCTCTCTCCACAAGGGGGCGGCATCATCGACTTTATGAACTCTCGGCTCAGGGATCGTTTACGGGAGCACGAGGTTTTGAAGATCTTTGGTGACGTGTGCGAAGTGAGTCGTAGACGATCCGGCGTGTTCCGAACCACTCGTCCATTCCCCGCTCACATTTCGCCCTCCTCTAGGGCCTCGCTGTGATGCACCACCTCAGCCCACCGATGATGCATCGAGACCTTAAGGTGGAAAACATCCTTCTCTCCCCTCCATCTATGACTATCGGCACCACGCAGCCGACCTACAAGCTATGCGACTTTGGCTCGTCAGCGCCTGTGCTCTCTCGCAAGCCGCCGAGCAGCATCGCCGAGTGCCAAAAGATTGAACAAGACCTCAATAGACATACCACATTGCAATATCGCGCCCCTGAGATGGTGGACGTCTACCAACGAAGGGTGATAGACGAGAAAGCCGGTAAGGAAAAGTCGCATCTTCCGTTCCCTCGTTGATTCTCAGCGTCCTGACGCATCGTGTCGTGTTTGTCCGTGCCATTCGGTAGACATCTGGGCCCTCGGCGTGCTGCTGTACAAGTTGTGCTATTATACCACCCCTTTCGAGGAGAACGGCGGCGGGCCCCTCGCGATCCTCAACGTCCAATATCGGATACCCCCTCAACCCGTCTATTCACAAGGCTTGAAGGAGCTGATCGGTGCGCTGCCAGTGCTATCGGACCGTCGAACGCTCCTCGGCCTGTCTTCCGGTTACTGACTCAAAGGTCTCGCCTCCTGCTCTTTTCAGCGACCCTCTTGCGCGATCAGTCTTCTCAGCGACCTTCGATCGACGAAGTGTTGATGATGGTGCACCGACTACGAGGCACCAAGCCGTCCTCTGCCCTTCTTCAACGCCTCAATGCTTCGCAGCCGTCCATTTCCAAGCCCCTCCCCGATCCTTCCGCAAGGCCTCAGCGCCGGCCGGATGACACTGCCAACCTCATCTCGTTCGCGCCATCCGCGGTTGATCAGCAAAGAGCTGTGGACGAGGCTGTGAAAAAGGCCAACGAGAGTATCGTGCCTATGAGGAGAGGAAGGCCAGCCAGAGCTAAGGCCGAGGATGGGTCCGCGAAAACGACAGGTGCCAAGGCGAGCATAAATGTGACCGGAGAGGATGTGGCCTCCGACGACAAGGTGTGGACCGGCATGGGAAAGACGGCCATCAACGGCGCTGCCTCCTCAACGACACCTGGAGCAACGGCCGGCTTCGGTGGTTTCGGCGACTCGTTCGCGCCCTTGCCCGTCCCGACTGGCGACCGCTCTCGGCTGGCCACGCCAGCAGCCACGGGCTCCGGCAAGACTTCTCCTAGCGTTCCCCCGGTGGCTTATTCGCCCGCTTTGCCCGGCTTCTCTCCTACCCCTTCCGGGATGACTGGAGTGGGGCCCACCACCACGTCTGCTTCAGCGTCGGCGTTGACCGCCAACGTCTTGGAGCGCACGCCGGGCGACGATTCCGCCAGCACGCGCTTCCCAAGCATCGAAGAGCTCGATGCCTCCTTCGCTGGATCGGGCGACGGAACTGTCTCCAACAAGCGGCCGTCGCCTTCTCTTCCAATCCCCACAGCCGCCGCTGCCTCTCCCCCCGTTCCTGCCACCGAGGTCAAACCTGCGTCGATCACCTCCAGCGTCTCCGCCACTGCTAAGCGCTTCGGCGGAGGATTGCCGACCAGCCGAATCGGTGCGTTCTCCCCTCCAATGTCCACTTCTGCGTCAGACGACCTTCCCAAGCCTCCCCTGTCAGTTCGTGGCAAGCCGAGCCAGGACGCGACAGTGTCGTCGGGCTTCGGAGACGACTTTTCGACCTTCCAGCCTTGGGAGGCTTCGGAAAAGCGGCCTCCAAGCCCTGGTTTGACTTCTAAGGCAGACACCGGCGCGAGCGGGCAAGTGAACGCGATGACGATGGCAGGCCGGTTCGGAGGCGTGGTGCCTGGCGCGGTCGCCGGCAAAGAGTATTCGTCGTTGGCCTCCGAGCGGGCTTCTCAGCGCTGGCCGCCGCGGTCGAGCGACGATGACGCGGCCAACAAATTGCGCAATCGCCGGACGTTTCACATCCCCTCCGACGCCGCGAAGACCATTGCGGCTTCTTTCCAGGTCGGCAAGGATGTCGCCGGGCGACCGGGTCCGGCCACTCTCGGCATCGCGTCGAAAGGTACAAGTCCAGGACAGGACTGGCTCACCGGAGACGTGACCCCTACCCCGCCACCGAGCTCGCTGTCTGACGCCGCTTCAAAGGCATCGAGACCGGAACTCAAGTCGGTTTTCTCCAACGAGTCCACCATCTCTATCCCTTCGCGTCCGTCGTTGCCTTCCACCTCGTCCAGCAGCTCCGTGCCGGCTCCCGCGGACGAAGTCGGTACGAACGTTCGGCCTACCGACGTCAAGGCGAAGAGTGAATGGAGGAAGGAGGTCGAACCAACCTCATCTGCCGCTTCGGCATCCTACAAGGCGGAGTACAGACCGCCTCTGCCTGCTAGGCGACGGTCGACGCAAAACTTGACGGCGAACAGGGGTCATGTTGACGGCGGTCTTTCTGGTCTATCGAGGACGACGGTGGACGGGCGCCGCGGCCAGAATGGTCCCAAGTACAAACTGCCGGTCATCAGTCCAGATACGAGTGACGCCGGATCGAGCGGAGACGATGACGGGCCCGAAGACGCTATGGGTGTGCGGACGCGGAGAGGTTCGCGACGGTTGTCTTCTCTGCACGACGGTCGTCCTGGCGGAAGTGGGGACACCAAAAGGGACAAGTTCGATACGAGCTCGTCCTCGCCGATCAAGGCGGACAGCAAGCGCGTCTCTCCTGTCGGACCTCCGACGGCTCAGCTGATTGACTTTGGCTCGCGATCCGACTCGCTCTCCACGCCGGCCCGCTCGTCAGACCGCGTCAAGGTCGAATCGACGGCGAAGACGGGCAACCTGCTCGACCTCGATGACGACGATGCTCCGGCTGCCGCACCGTCCAAGAGCCCTGAGCCCTTGGTCGATGAGGACTCGTCTACCAAGCCGAAGCCGCCGACGAAGCCGGTCAGCCTCCGTCTCTCCGACCGACCCCTCGCCGCGAGTGCTACTCTCGCTTCGCCAGCCCTCACGAGCCCCGGTCAGCAACTGCTTTCTAGCCGCGGAACAGATATCACCCAAGGGGACGGTCCACCTCCGGTGAGCCCTGTCCCTAGGCGAAGGAAAGATTCCATATCGGAAATCGTCAGCCGGTACGAGAGCATGTCTGTGTCGTCAACCGGTTCGGCCAGCTTGCCTCGTGACGATCGGGCTTCCGTTTCGAAGAGTTCACCCTCGGCGCCCAAGAATGCGGCTTCCGGGGCCTTGGACAGGATCTCAGCGGCCAGACCGAGCTTGGAGCGATCGGCGTCGGAGACGGTCGCCGCCGAACGGGAGCCGGACACCGGGGACTTCAAACGGCGCTTCCCGGAAGTGGATCGCCTCGATGACGATGGCGTGCTCGAGCGAGCGCAGCAGAGCGTGGGACGGAAGAAGGACCAAGAGCTGATTACGGCCCAGGACACGTCTCGTACGACCATCCCGACTGTCACGACTGCGATCGCCTCTCCTCCCTCCTCTTCCGCACCTGCGCCTCGCCGTGCGCTCTCGCCTCCCTCTGAGCGTTCGCAGGCTTCGGAGAAAGAAGGTGTGGCGCGCTCGCCCTCTCCGCCGCCTCCCAAGCCACGCTCTCTGCCCAAGAGGAGCTCCATCGTTCACAACAGGCAGCAATTCCTCAATAGCGTCCATCAAAGCGACTGGGCCGCGACCTTCGGAGGCGACGCCAAGTCGTCGCACGGCGGCGCCGACGAGTCGACGCCTTCTCCGCTTCCATCCAAATCCGCCTCCGCTTCCTCCCCTCCCACCCCGCGCAACAAACCCTCGACGTCAGGCACGAATCTGAAGCCGTGGGAGCGAGAAGAAGAGGAACGGCGCGCTGCCGGAGGAAAGGTGGAAGACCACTCGGGTATGCCAGAGGATGAGCGGTTCAAGGGCGTTGGCAGTCTTATCAATCGGTGGCAGGCGGCCAAATAAGCCTGATTCGGCGCAGGACGGAGACAGAATGGATGGTTGAGCGTGCGGACGAGATGGCGTGTGGGGGGGAAATGCAGCCGGGGAAGAGTTAGCTTTTGGTTTCGAGACGTTGGATCGTAACGATCCGCTCAGAGCCTATGTCCTCTTTACTTTCGATTTTCTTCTCTTTTTATCTTCTCTTTTCTTGGATCGCATCGCCCTTGGACTCTCACTACCCATGTTGAGGGACGTTTTGGTTTGGTTGGCCAGGTTCGGTGGTTCCGCACTCTTCACCACCGCTGTGCGTTCATGTCTATTCCTCGCAAGAAATTCTCCTAGACGTCCCTTCTATACTTCCCACGAATGCTACCCTGCGATGCCCACATACCATTCCCAGCTCCAATCTCGCGCATAATCAATCTGTGACCCAACGTCTTCCAGCGGAGGTGGACCGTGCCCGCCCCCGCCCAATCGGGTGCACGTGATCGCAAGTTCTGAGCTGAACCGCGAAGCGTTTCTTCCCTTCTCTCTCCCTCGAAATAGACTTGGAAGGCCAGTGACATCCATCCCCGGAGCTGGCGCACGTCCTCTCCAGGCCCGTCTCGTCTCATCCCGTTTCCGGTTCGCGACTGCACGATCAGCTGGGAACCTTCATCTGCGTCTGCGTCCGCCGGTCATGACGGACGTCCCTCGCTTCCGTCCAGCTTGCGCTTCGCGTAGCGTCGACTACTCGAAAGACGCCGATGAAGCGGAGGAGGAGGGAGAGCACTCCAGTGACATTGGCTACGATCAGGGTGCGTACGAGGTGATGCAGGAGCTGGGAGGGCCGGTGCAGACTGGACCCTTCGGCGACGACGGGCTGCGCGATGATGACCGGATCGCCGAGCTCGCTGGTCGGGACGGTGGCGGCGCGTCGTACACGTTCGGAGCAAACGGTGAAGATTCCAATTGGTCGCGCTCCGCTGCTCTTTTCCAGAGCGCTTCCGGTACTTGCGACACCGCCCAGGACCACCCGACCGCTGCCTTCAGCTCGTCAAAGCGCGCGGCCAAGGCAATCCTCGCGGACGAAAGTCGGAACCCGTTCCTGGACAATGGGGAAGAGCCACCGGTGCCGGGGCCGAGTGCCTCGTATTTGCGACCTCACGCCTATGCGCAGAGAAATCGGGCGCCCACGCTCCAGGACAAGTCTGAATACAACCAACGCCTCGCACGACTCTCTGCGGAGATCAAGTCTGTAGATGAGCAGATCCGTGAATTAGAAGCGCTCCGAGAAAGCCTAAAAAGGGAGAAGGAAGAGGTAGAGAGAGAGGCTGAGGGCGCTTGGAACGCTGCTGCTGCGCGAGCTTCGGCTTTCGTGGTCGAGGATGGGCGTGGAAAGGCCAAGGGGAAGGAAAGGAGCATCGATTATATGAAGACGGGGTGGGAGTGGGATGCGGATGTGAAGTGAGTTCAAGGAGCGCTTCAAGGGTGCCTCGGCGATCCTCACTGACAGCGATCTACCCTTACGATGGACATCCATATCGCAGGGCCACCCTCTCCAAAGTCTGGGGTATTCACTCCTTCCGTCTTTGCCAAGAGGGAGTCGTCAATGCTGCACTTCACAACCGACATCTCGTCGTAGTCATGCCTACGGGTGAGTGAATGCGCTCAGTTCATTCTATCGATCGATCGTCTCGTCCGTCGAGCAACCGCTAGTTTCAGACGGCTAACCCCCCTTGCTTCAACGGCAATACACATGCGCAGGAGGGGGCAAATCCCTCACCTACCAGCTGCCTGCGGTGCTAACCCACGGTACGACGCTTGTAATCTCACCCCTAATATCACTCATCTCCGACCAGATCATCCACCTCCATGAAGCTGGTGTCAATGCCGTCATGCTCACCGGGTCGACCTCTCGAGAAGAGACTACCAGGATCCTCAGGACGCTTGCCCATGGTGGCAAAGGTCGGAACATCAAGGGGGATCGAAAGGGGATACGTGCGATGCATATGGACGAAGACGAGGAGGAGGAGGGAGATATCAAGCTGGTGTACGTCACGCCGGAGAAGGTAGCTCAGAGCAAGAGATTTCTGGGTGCTTTGGAGAAGGTGGCGCAAGCGGGTAGATTGAGTGAGTGAGCTTTGTTTTCGTGGGTGCGAAGCTTGCTTGTGCTCCTTCTGTTGATCCGCTTGGGTTTCGTCTCCTCGTCGGGTTCTAGGTCGGATCGTCATTGATGAGGCGCACTGCTGTAGCCAGGTGGGTTTAAAAGCACGGAACGTCCTCTCTCCCAGCCTGATATCTGACAGCGAATGTTTTTGAACCTTAAAAATGTCGTAGATGGGCCATGACTTCCGTCCAGACTATCGAAAGCTTACCATCTTACGCAAAGTCTGCCCCACCGTCCCCGTGATGTGTCTGACAGCGACGTTGAGTTCCTTTTTTTTTTTTTTTCCCAAGTCCTGGAAGTCTTTTGTTAATCTGTTTTCGTCTTCACATCGGCGTAGCTGCGGCCCGAAGGTGCTCCGCGACCTCATCAAGGTCCTGCAACTGCCGCCGATCACGGACGGCCGAAGCGCCAATACGACGGGCACGATTTTCTTTTCTGCACCACTCTACCGTAAGCTCGCCTCTGTATACCTTCAAGCCTTCTCTAGGCAAGTTAGCCGACGCCCCTGGTTCACCTCAAATGCTTTGTTTTTAGGTGAAAACTTGAGATACGGCGTAGCGCTCAAACCCTCCAGCTCCCAGGCGGCTATAGCTGCCATTGCCGATTGGATACTCAAGTTCTATCCTAGTCAGAGCGGCATCGTCTACTGTTTGAGTCAGAAGGTCCGTGGCCGGTATCTCTCCTTTGAGTCTCCGTAACCTTTTGATTGCGTTTTGAAGTCGTCTTTACGTTCGCCATTTAAGGATTCCGAGGGCATGGCAGCCGGCTTGGAGGAAATGAGCGGAAGGAAAATCCGTACAGGCATTTGTGAGTATATTTTATGCTGTTGTTTTCTCTCCGACAACAACGGCAAAGATATCCTTTTCCTTCTTCCGTGACGTTAATCGCACCCTTCTAAATGCCGGATTCATCCTTAGATCACGCCGACCGCCCAGCTGAGGAGAAAGAGGCGATACACGAGCGTTGGCGGAGTGGGAAGCTGCATGTCGTGTGCGCAACCATTGCCTTTGGCATGGGTGCGTTATGCTCCCTACAGGGGCTCAACCCCTAGTATGGCGTGGCTTTGCTTATCGTGTCGTTGTTTTCCCAAACTCACACAGGCATCGACAAGGCAGACGTTCGTTTCGTGATACATCACTCATTGAGTCGGTCGATAGAGAGCTACTACCAGGAAACCGGCCGGGCCGGCAGGGACGGAAATATTGCGTCCTGCCTGCTGTGGTATCGAGCGCAAGATGCCACGCGAATGACTTCATTGCTCGCAAACGATGTTGAGGGTCAACAAAAGAGTATGCTTCAGAGGTTCAGCAGGGTGCGATCTGAACGAGCACTAACGTTATTCCATCGTTCCCTGACCACAGTACGGTCCATGCTGCGCTATGCCCAGTCCACGCTCTGTCGAAAACGTCTCTTTTCAGACTACTTCGGCGGCTACTCCTCAACGGTGTCTTCCTTCGACCCGGGAGGGCCGACGGAATGCGGCCACTGCGACAACTGCACCTTGGAGAAGCAAGGCGAGCCGACGGACTTCACATTCCAAGCGTGGAAGATCTTAAAGGTGCTCGAAAAGGTCGACAAGGAGGGTGGCCGACTCACTCTCGGGCAACTCGTCGATCTTGTGCGGGGCCTCGGCGGTGCGAGCTTTACGGTCTCGCGCAAGTCTGAGGGCCGCCGCTCCAAAGTCAACGAGAAGGAACAGCTGGACCTGCAAGCTATCGTCGGTGGCAAGGTGGCACTGACGAAAGAGGTGAACTGTTACTTACCCTGGAGACGTCACCATTCTACAGTGGTGCTCACTCAATTCGTCATCTTTCAGGTTGTCGAATATCTGCTCGTGGAAATGTTCCTCCAGGGGTACCTAGAAGAGTCCTACGGTTCCACGGCGTACTCGATCAACTCGTACCTCGTACCCAGCCCTCGCGTCATACGCTTCACTCGACTCACGCTGCCAGAGGCACAGCGTGCGACCGGTCTCTTTACCGTCTCACTGCACCCTGCTCTCACAGGAAAGAGTACTAGCATGAGCTCTTCCCGTTCCAACGCACGAGAAACCCCAACTACCGGCAAGAAGATAAAGGGGAAAAGGACCGGCGATGTTGACGGGCACGTCCTCTCAGGGGACGACGACGACGGCGACGAGACGCCGGTACGGGCCACCGCGCCTCGGCGAGAGACGAAGAGAGTGTTGTCATCGTCGTCTGAGGGCGGTTCAGAATGGGAGGTTGTAGCCAGCACCGCATCACGTCCTCCGGCCAAAGCGGCAAGACGGAACAGTGGGAGGAAGGCCAAGAATGCAGGGCGGGGTCCAGTTCAGGAAGTCGTCGAGGTTTCGGATTAGCACTTCCCGATGCTTTCATGGCGCCCCTCGGACCTCCTTCTTTCGATCGACCCCTCGGGTTGAGCGTGGAGAACATTCTCGATGATGGAGACGTCTTGTATGAATAAGGAATAGACCGTTCCGTTCCCGAGTACATATGCAAAAGACGGGCTGGGCTGGCTTTGCTCGTGATGGCATGTGCGCACGGCTTGCTATTTTACATGACGACTGGTACTGACAGAGAAAAGGCTGGTGAGCTGGAGGGGGAAGATGAGACCCGCGTTCACGCGACTGAGGGTACGGGCAGCGGGAGGCGAACATCGAACGAGCCAGTGCCGCTTTTGGTGGCCATGCCCATGACGATACTGGCCGATGGAGAACGGAGGTCATCGAAGTCACCGTTGATCGTCGAGTCGGCTATGACGGCCCCCGTCGTCTCGAAGGAAGCCTTGAGCAGCGGTGATGAGTTACCAGCGATGCCTGTGCGGTTGAACGGCCGGTAGCCGCCTCCAAACGTCTATGATGCGAAAGAAATGAATGGTGACGAGCTCAGTTTCTGAACCGAAAGCTCGACGGAGAAGCTGAGTAATACACTCACCATGTAGTCTGCGATGAGAGACAGGTGGCGATACGACACTTGAATGCCGTACGGCCCGAAGATACCCCGCATCTCCGTGAGAATGGCCTGGCGGGCAGCCTCGACGCCGTACGTGCGCAGGATGGCAGCCACGTCGTTCGAGTAAATCTTGTTGAGATCTACGAGGCCGAAGCCGTACTCCCAGATTCCTTTGAAGTTGCAGCCTTCAGACTCAAATGAAGGCTAAGGGAGAGGAAATGACAAGCATGAGTAATTCATGACTCCATGGACAGCAATCCGCAAAGAGCTACTCACTGGCTCATCGCCCTTGGTTCGCTTCTTGAGCATGCGCGAGATGCCTGGCAACTCATGAAGAACCGACATACGACATGCTCGCTCGACTACGTTCACCAACAGCAGCTTCTGAGTCTTTGATGGGACCTGTAGGTAAGAGGATAACGTTACACATCAGCGCAAAGAAACGAAGAAATTAACCGTCCGCCTTTCATACAACTCACCTGAAGCTCAAACTCGGCCCACGCGCTCCTCTTGACGTCGAAGGCAAAGCGAGTGATGTATTTCGAAGATGAGATGAATTCCTCCTGCATCTCAGCCACCTTGGCAGCCAAGTCCTCAAAGTTGGGGTTGATGTCCTTCATGTCGACGTCCTCGTCGCCGTCATCCGCATCGTCGCCATCGCCTTCATCCGCGAAAGCGGCCTCGATGTCCTCCGCGTTGTATTCACCCTCATGTTCGTCGTCTTCGGAAGAATCCTCATCGTAATTGGCGCCGTCATTAGCACGCGACCTGCGCTTGGCTTCATCTGCGTCGCCATCACCAGCGTCCGATACGTCGTCATCACCATCAGGATCGTCCAAGTCGTCGACATCCGCCGCGCTCTTTGTCTTGTTGGGCTGCTCGTCCTCTTCGTTGTTGGCGGCTACTGAACCGTCGGAAACGGTCTGACCCTTGCCCACCTGAGCGGCCTGGGACTTCGCCTCGCGCATGTTCTTCCGCATCTCCTTCAAAATCTCGCGATCAAGGATGGAAACGAAGGTGGAATGAATCCCCGCCAGGACGTTGGCCGTATCGGCGTTGTACTCGGCTAGGCACTCCTCCCTGGGGAAGAACTTGAGCCTTATCGTATATGTCTTTGGCCTAGTGAAGCTGTTCTCCGCGGACTTTGGCGCAAGGCGCTCAGTGACAACAGCTTCCTCGACGACCTGGGACAAGAGCAAGCGCGTCCCGTCCTTGCAGAACATATCCGCCGTGTCCTGAGCCAGGCCCTCAAGGTAAGGCAGCGTCATCACTGGCGTCTTGATGTGGGACGAAGCGGTCATGACGATTTCACGCAGACGCGGGATACCGAGAGTGACGTTCGCGGCACCGTGTCCTGCGAAGTGGAACGTGTTCAGGGTCATCTGCGTCGACGGCTCGCCGATACTGAAGACATAGAAACGCAGACCTAGATCAGCCATCACCGCTTCGTCGCCAGATAGCACGTATCAGTACATACCCTTGAGCTGCCAACAAGCCCACAGCCTCGCCCGGTTCGACGAGACTCCGCAAATAGAGAACTTTAGCCAAGCTCCTGAAGTGATCGGCAGGGACTTGCTCTTTGAGGCGCTTGGGTTGGGGACCTCCTTCCTCTCCCTTCTTCTTGTCCTTCTCCTTGTCCTTCTTCTTGCGCTTCTTCTCCGCCAGTAGCTTGGACGGGTTCTCCGAAGCGTACTTCTCCACTTCCGCCGCGAACCTCTCCGACATGACGCCGAGGCTCTTGGACAAGGAGAATTTGGAGAGCGCAGGCGAGTACTTTTCCGGCTTCTTGAGAGCCTTTTTCATGTACTCTGGTGCTTCGTCAGCCTCCATGAGGCCCATGAGCTGCTTCGGCTTGTATCGATTAACGAAGGACGAGAAGTTCTGCGCGGTGAAGTCATGGTTATCGAGCGACTTCGCCTTCGTTGTGTCCAGCGCGTCCTCGCCGTAGTGAAACTGGAGAATGGACGAGTCGCTGTTCCTGACGGTATAGTCGTAATGCACGCGCACGCCCTCGAGGTGCTTGATCAGACATCGCTGGAGGTAACCAGATCGGGAGGTCTTGACGGCCGTGTCGATGAGTCCCTCACGTCCAGCCATGCAGTGGAAGTAGTACTCCTGGGGTCGGATTCCTGTCAAAAAGCGTTGGGCAACGAAACCACCAGCGCGGAGAGCCGTCTCGTAGGGCTTGAAGGAAGGCAGAGTCTTCCCGCTGACCATGACCGGCACGCGACGACCTTCGAGCGACTGAGCTCCGAGCAGACAGGAGATCTGGGATGCGTTGACGTTCGAACCCTTGGCGCCGGACAGGACCATGGCCTGCATGTGGTTATCGGGGAATTTACGGACGAGGCCCTTCGGCAGACAAGTCTTGATGACGGACGAGGACACCTCGTTTGCTGCGCTTGTCATTTCGCTATCCAAGACGGCAGCCTGACTGTCATCACGAATGACCTCCTCAAGTCGAACCTTGAGGTTCCGAATAGCTTTAGACTTGTCTAGGTTGGCGGTTTCGAGGCCGACCATCCTCATCGCCGTGGTCATGCCAGATCCCTCCCCTTCATTCAGAACATCTCGTCGCCATTTGTCGCCCTCGGGTGTGAGCAATAGATCGTCCATTCGACAAGTGAATGCACGATGCTGAAGGAACTTGGTGAAGAGGCGAGACAAGATGCTGAGAAGCTTGCCGGCCGTCTCGGGACCGTAGATCTCGTATACCGAATGGACCATGCCGAACGCCGTGGCTCCGAACTGCGACTTGTCCAGAACACCGCACAAAAGCTCGCCTTCGACGAACAAAACCGTCTCTTCCTGAGAGTGTTCGCCCCAGTAACTATTGGGCACCTTGGCCTTGGACTTGAGATTTAGTCCCTCGGCATTATCAGGCTTGATATTCAGCAGGATAGTGGAAATCTGTCGGAATGGTGCCGTCGTGTGAGCAAAAGCGCCGCTATATCCATTTCTTCGATAGCCTAAACGCATCGACTCACGATCTGTTTGCCCGTCCAGAGTCGTCGCGGCTTGATCATCGCCGGAGGGAACGTCAACACGTGTCCTCCGCCGGAATAGTTATCCTCAGGACGTAGAGCTCCGTAAATGAGTTGATAGTACTCTTCGCGCGTGAAGAAGCTCTGCTTGGCGGTCATCCATACGCCAGCGACAACGTGGTCCTGAATGAGACCACGCAGCGGGTTACCAGACGTTGGTACGAGATATTGATTGTCTGTATTGGCGATGTCGTACGACTCTGCGCGCGCGATCTGGCTTTGCGGAAAGTGCATGTTCATTTCTGATTTGCAGTGACAAAGAAAGGCCACTATCAGATTCGGAACAGGAAGGGGCCGTCCACGACGGCAAGGGATCATCGCTCACCATCTCCATCAAAATCGGCATTGTACGAGTTACAGTTGGCGTAGTGCATCCGAATGGTCTTCTCGGCCTTGAGGACCCTGGCCTTGTGTGCCATCATCGAAGGCTTGTGAAGCGTCGGTTGCCGGTTCAACAACAGAATGTCCCCGTCGCGGAGGTGGCGCAAGACCTTCTTGTTGACGGCCTGCGTGCGCGTCGTGGTACCGATGCCTCCAAAGGTGCCTCTGGCGAAGCGCGCGACATGCTCCTGCGGAGTGAGAAGTTGATTTGCCAGCGCTGTGCGCTGCTCCACCGTCAACTTCCCGAGCAAGGTCGTCGTGCCGTCCTCGTTCTGCACGGCTGAGGCACCGGGATAGACGTCAGGGCCATTGATGACGAGCTGGCGCATCGCATGGACGTTGTGCGCGTTGACAGGTTCGGGGTAGGTGAGCTTTTGCGCAAAGTGCGGCGGAACGCCAATCTCGTTGGTCTCGATGTTGACGTCGGGAGAGATGACCGAGCGAGCTGCGAAGTTGACACGCTTGCCCTGTGAGAAAAAGACAGCGACGTTAGGCGAGCTGCTTTTACTTTCTCCCGTCTGTTAAATTGAGGGCGGCGGGGCTCACCATCATGTGCTTCCTGAACAAACCTTCCTTCTTCTCGAGGATCTGCTTGACGCCCGGCGGCGGCTCCTTACCAGCCCTCATGGGGTTCGGATTCTTGCTCGAGTCCATGAAGCAGTTAACATCGATTTGAAGCTGAACCAGCTGATCCATGAGGTCGCCGTACGCCTCCTGTTTCGTCCTCGGCATTCTGGTACGCACCGGCATCGGCGAGTGGCCCTCTTTACTCGACAGGGCGCGCATGACACTGACGGCGTCCCGGATGCGGTAAATGGACTGCAGGATCTTGGTGAGCAGCTCGTTCTGCGGGTTCTCGAACAGCTGATCGCCCATGACCGAAGCGGGACGGAAGCGTGTCGGTGTGACAGGCAAGACCTCGAGGAAGAACATGTCGGCGCTCGCTCCAGAGTCAGCGCCGCCCTTAGCAGAAGAGCCCGCGGTGACGAAGGGACCATGGCGGCCGTAGAGGAGACCGCACAGGATAGGCTCGTTATGGAAGAGCAAGCGAAGGTGGGCGCGAACCTCGTCGGTGGGGACAACGCGGCCGGTCTTGGATGTTTTGGTGCCTGCCACCCTCGCATGGGCCTCCTCGGCTTTCTTCGCCAGCTCCGCCGCCTTCTTCTGCGCTCGAACCTTTTGTGCCTTGACAGAGTCCTCCTCGTCGTCTGAAGAGCCAGAATCCATTGTCGGCTGACCTTCCTCACCACCTTCGTCTGTCTCGTTTCTGTCTTCATCCATCGCGTTGTCCTCATCAACCCCTTCGGGCGTCTCCACCGCCGACAACCCGCCGTTGGCCGTAAGCAGTGCCGATTTGCCAATGTGGTGCTGTAGGAGGAGAGCATTAGGCCTCTTTCGCCCCATCATGTCATGAATCGCCCGTTCCCGGTGCGGTAAGTCCATCTCGGTAATCTTGATGTATGTGTCCTTTCGGAGAGACGGGGCGAATCTGTGGTAGGGGAGTGCCGAGGGAACCTGGGTAAGCTATCAATGCCCAGCGGCATGACATGGCGGCGGGAGAGGTAACTCACGCTCCACACGCATCACACTTTTTCCTCTGAATGAGCTTCATGAATTCCTGGACGGTCTTCTTCCTTGCCTCGTAGACCAAACTTCCCTTGTCCCTTCCTCTTCTGGCGCCCCTCTTGGTGGCCCAGTAAATTTCTGTGCCCACATATGTCTCAACGCGCTTCCTAAATTCCTCCACCGTTTCGGTGCCGTTTCCCTCCTTTTTGTCACCCCCTTCGTCGTCAGGGGCGTCCGCCGCGTCCAACGCCGAGTTGCGCAAAAGGGACATGCCCTCGACGAGGTCCGCTTCTTGAATGAGACCGTAATCGAGAAGTCGAAGGCGGCCGATGTATTTGATGACCTGCACAGCTGTCGTCTTAAACCGGTGGCAATACAGACAGGTGCCTCGGAGGAGCTGAAACATGTTGACCATGAAGAGCGGGTGGTAGACGGGCGTGGGCAGCTCGATGTGGCCGAAGTGGCCAGGACAGGAGAATGAGGTGAGGTGGCATGTTGTGCAGCTGAGAAGATGCGAACGCAAGTGCATGGTCGGTCAGCACGTCCGTTTACCTTACAAGGGCGCATAAGCATGTGTCCGGGGGCGGGGTTCGTGTTTGCTGCCCGGCTCGACACTCACATGCTGCCCTGATCCATAGGGCCAAGCGCCGGATCGTAGAGACCACCAGTGGTGGGGAGATTCGTGTTGTCCAGCAGCGTGGGATTCACGATCTGTTTCACGGAAATGCGGCGGATGTCCTCGGAGGATAGGAAGGAGAAGGAGGCGCTAACCACCTTGCTCGGGACGGGTTGGGCGATATCCTGAAAAAATCGCAAATAATAAGGAATATGGTATCGGCATGACGTCTCTCTCGTAGTTTTATGGGCGGTCGTAGGCACGAGGTCGACATGATCAAGAACGGCCGAGTAATCACTCACCATTGTGGAAGGTCTCCAAGTGCTACGCGAGCGAGCAGGCCAGAGGCAAAATTTTGCTGTACGACGAGCGGGCCTCTAAGTCAGACCCCACCGCCGCTACAGCACCGGGAGCTTCCTGCCCAAGACCGGGGGGATGAAAGAGAATGTAAAGGATCTGTGTGCGTATCCGACCCAAGGCACAGGCAGAGCGAAGGCGAAGGTCGTGCCGAACGCTCGCAGCCGCAGCACCAACTTTTTTGTCTTCAAATCGCACGTGACTTGCACGTGCTCCTTGCTGCGGGTCACCGGCGTTTCGAAAACCGAGCCGGCTCATCGGCCCCCCCGCATTCACGATCCTCCCGTCGGACGACTCGCTATCACCACCACCCCGTCCGTCTAGCCTCCATTTATCGTCCACCTCTCTTTGGCCTTCGCACCACCTCTTCTTCCTTCCTCTACATAGACCGACCGGCTTTCATATATACGAGAACGTGCTGACCATGGGAGACAAGAAGGTCACTGCCGCCGAGCTCAAGGAGCACAAGAGCGAGAAGTCCGCGTGGGTCGTTATCGACGGAGCGGTGTTTGACGTGAGTGCCGAGCAGTGCGAAGGCGGCCGTTCATAACGTATAAGGGGAAATCAGAAACACACAAACGTTTGTCACTCACTTCCGGTGCTTTGTCTTCTGCTCGTCTCCTTTGGTCCATTTTGCACCTTGAACAGGTCACTGATTTCCTAGACGACGTGAGCACATCATCTCTCCCCTTCGCTCCATTGTTAGCCTCTTCAGGGTCTTCCCAGCTGGGCCCTGTCTGCACAGAGATGAGAGATTTAGTTCAAATTGATGCTCATTGCATTTCCTATTTGTCACAACCTCGTCCGGTCTGGTTTGCGTGTCAGCATCCCGGCGGGAAGAAGATCCTCCTTAGGAATTGCGGCAAGGACGCCAGCGAGGCTTTCTGGTGAGCGCCTCTATCAGCCGACCTCTAACACGGCCGAACGTCAACAGAAATTTGTAGTGTTCTGTCCCACTGATGGTGTTCATTCTTCGTCCTCGTACCTCCTTGGCGTGGCCAGGACCTACCACAGCGAGAAGGTCATGAAGGCTCAGGCGCTGCCTATGAAGATCGGCGAGCGTGCGTTTTCCTTTCTCCCTTCCCCTCCCGCCTGTCCACAGACGCGAGCGTCGAGCAAGTTTTCCAGACCTTTTAACTCGATGGGCGTGATGCTTATCTCTTTCTTTCCTCCATCATCCTCCCGGCGCAGTCGACGCCAGCTCGAAACTCTAGATGATCTGCCGGTCTTTCCTCTTTGCGAACGTATGCTCTGCCCGCTGCTCTCACAGTTGCCCGTACATTCGTCCTTCGATCATCTCATAGGAATGGAATCCGGATCGACTTATAGCTCTATAAAATAGACTCGTCTCTGGGAAAAGAAGGTCGAACCATGGGTCTATCCTAATCAGAATTGCAGTAATTCCAGTTTATCGACTCGTTGGCCGACTGCCAAGCATACATTGCGCACACAGCGAGCAGAACGGAAAACGTCGACGCCTCTTGAGAAAGGCGGTTTATCGAGCGACGGGCGGCCAGTAAGAAGATGGATCGCTCGAAACGACAGCTCCATTCGACTCGACTCGACTCGACTTAGTCTCCATATCTCTATCGACGTAAAAACCTAACTAAAGCATTCGAATTCCAATCGAGTCGATCCGAGTTTGGACATGTCATCTAGTTCAGCCAGGAGGGAGCAAGCTGGCGTCGATGGCGGCCATCTCGTCCTGTACCACGTCGTCCTCCGTACCAGTCCAGGAGGAGGAGATGGGGGTACGGGGCATGACCATTGTGCCTGATAAGACAAAACGAGAAATAGACGGTTCGGTTCGGTTCAGCACGGCAAAGGTCAACTCGTGAAGGAAGGCTGGGAGGCAGGTAAATAGCGCCCACTCACCGCTCCTAGCGCACTCCATAATACCAAACGGCCTGAGAAGCTTCAGCAGCGCGTCGATCCTCCCAGTCTTGGCCGAGCACTCGACGGTGACGCACGTGTTGCTCACGTCGACGATACGTCCGCGGAACTGGGCGGCGAGGTTGGCGATGCTGCGCATGTTGTCGTGCTGCACGCGCAAAGCGTCCGTCGGGGTCAGGGGCTGGCGCTGCGTGTGGTTTTGGGCAGAAGAAGACGCGGAGCCACGTTCCTTGGCGAGCTCTGGAGGAACGTGGCCATCAGCGCCATGAGGCGGTTGCGCGGCGGCGTCATCGCCTCGGAGACCGGCGGCAGGAGGCGTGGCCGAAGGATGAGGCTCGCCACCACCGAGGCTCATCTGGCTGTCCTCGAAGTACTCGGGCCCGAGGATGGATACCTTGACCAGAAGGAGCTCGCGCTCGATGGCCTTCGTCTTCGTGTAATCTAGCACGGCCCACACTGGCACCTGCGGTGCGTATGCACATAGAAAAAGTATACAAACGAGGGTAAAACAAAGGCACGATGAGCGTAGGGAAAATAGAAGAGCTGAGGGGCCTGGTCAGCACATCACTCGTGCCGTCCTCGTGGTTATGGCCCACTCACCAAATCCTCCAGCTGCCTCCTAGCCTGCTCCACCACGCCGTCCTGACCTCTGAGAACGATGCACATGCGAGACAGATCCTTGATCTCCGTTCCGCAAACAACCAAGCTATCAATGTTGAAGCCGCGAGCAGCGAGCGTGCCCGAGACGCGAGAGAGGACGCCTGGCTCGTTTTGGACGAGGACGTTGAGGATGTGTCTGGGGAGCGAAGCGCGAAGGGAACCAAAGAACGACAAAAGCGTGAGCTGTACAAGCACTGCATGACTTCGACGCGCGATCGCTTGCTCACCGCTTAAATGGCTGCGTGCTGGGCGGGGGGGTGTTATAAAGGATGTTGCTGACCGCTTCACCAGCATCGATCGGTCGCGGTTCCAGGCTAGGGAGGGGGGGCAAGTTCTTGAGCCTGTGCTTAAGCTTGTAATCAAGAGCAGAGGTGGAGCTGCCGATAGGAGGAGGGGGCCGAGACGAGTTGAGGGCGGCGGAGGAGACGCTGAACGACCGGGTGGCTCGGGGCGAGAAGAAGGGGGAGGAGGTGAGCCGCAGGAGGGCGCGGGTCGCAGCTGCTGGTGCAGTGGGGGCAGCCATGACGGGCAAGAGGAGAGTTTCTGTCGTGCCTGTCTGAACAACGATCCAGATGGCGGTCGAGTCGAGCCGAAGAAGGATCGGAGGAGGAAAGGGTGATGGTAGTCGTGATGGTCGCTCGACCGCAATCTGACGTCTTCCAATGAATGACTCGCCCGCCGCAAAGCAAACGAATATCTGCACGTGACAGATAGCTGCGGCCGGCCGGAGCGATAGGCTTGACATGCACGTGACGAGCGGCTGCGGTGCGGGCCCACCGCCACTGCATGCTGGGGCGACTGACTGGCAGGCCCGGCGGGAGGAAGACGAGAGTCGAGTGAGTGATTGTGTGCGACGATCAGTTCTGTTCGTCGTCCGTTTTCTCTCTCCCTTCTCTTCCCATACCCTCCGGCCTGCTCCAAGGTTGGATGAAGAAGAGAGGAAGAGCGTCGCGGACATGAGCGTGCTCGAGTTTTTGGCGCCATGTGAGTGCTCCTGTCGACCGGCGGTCTCTCTCGCTCCGCCTGGAGATCACTGGTGCTGGACGTCATCCAGCCATCGGGGAAGGAGTAGGAACGGAGAAGGAACGGAGGCTCACCGTCGCTTTTGTATTGCAACTTTACAGGGCCAGTATACGGTCTCGCATGGTCTCACCCGCGACCACGAGCGCCGTCGCATCGGGACTCGTTGCGCTCGCACTACCATGCATCAGCCCAGTCCCAGCACCACTACCATCCCACTCCCCCACCTTCCTCCCCAGCCCAGCCCTATGCACTTTCCTCCTCTCCGCCTTCACGATGGGACGCCTCTGTGGGCCTCCACGACTCGAAGCTCGCGATAGGATCGTTCATGGAAGAGTTCTCTAATCGTATCCAAGTCGTCGGCCTCTCTTCCGGCCGAGGCGCCGCGTTCAACGAACCAGACCCTCAATTCATCCTTCTAGCCGACGCGCCCCATCCATACCCTCCTACCAAGATCGGCTTCCAACCCGCCTCTCTCTACCCTCCTTCCCCTTCCACCTCCGCGGCAGCGCCCGACGCTCGCAATTCGCCCAGCTTGCATCAGTCCCTGACGGGCAAGAGTACGAAACGCACCTCTTGGTCCGGCGAACTTGCGGGGCTCCTAGGTCGCGGCGGTGGGAGTCCGGCTAGCACGGCGAGCAGAGGCGGAGGAGCGAGCGGTGCGGCCGGCTTTGCGGAAACGGAGCTGATCGCTACGACAGCCGATTGTCTGAGGATTTGGGAGCTCCGGTCTAGAGGCGATGAGGATGGCGGAGGAGGGCAAGGGGGTTTCGTTGGACGGGATAAGGACGGGAGAGGCTTGCCCTATTCTTTGCGAGAGAAGAGCGTCCTAGCGCATGTGAGAGTTCACCCCAGTTCCCACCTTTCCTTTTCGTGCATTCCGACTCATCCATAGCGCAGAGCGCACGCGCTGGATGGCGTAGCTGACAGCTACTACGATCACATTCATCCTGTAGTCAAAAACGGCACCGACTCCAGCGCCCCTTACCTCCTTCTCCTGGAACGCCGCGCAACCCTCGCTGATTGTGACCGCTTCGATTGACACGACCTGCACGATATGGGACCTTCCTTCGCGGGCTGCTTTGACGCAGCTCATCGCGCACGACCGAGAAGTGTACGACGTGGCGTGGGCGCCCGGCAGCAAGGACGTGTTTGCCTCTGTGGGTGCCGACGGCTCTGTGAGACTTTTCGATCTGAGGAGTCTCGAGCACAGCACTATCCTCTACGAAACCTCCGGTCTCGACCCCACTTCCTCCTCTGGTCGAAGCGGCGCTGGGGCTAGTGGAGGAGGACTGGCGAGTTCGGGCGGCGCATCCGCATCCGCACACCGCTCCGTACCCCTCCTCCGACTGGTTTTCAATCCCAACGACCCGAACTACCTCGCCACCTTCCACCTAGACTCCAACTCTGTGCAGGTCCTCGACATCCGCTCGCCCGGTACTCCCGTTTGGGAGTTGAGGGGGCACGAGGCGGGTGTGAACGCGATTGCGTGGGGGCCAGGGGGAGCTATAAGTGCATCGGGGAAGGATAGAGGCTGGGTCTGCACTGCCGGTGAGTGCTCGGCATGGTCGTCAGAGTATGAAACGGCAAAGGCGCCGACGATGGCCTCGTCTTCTAACTTATGCCTTTCTCTCCTCCATCGGACGTTCACATAGGTGACGACGCACAATGTCTCATCTGGGATCTCTCATCCTCCGCTACCACCCCTGCTGGGGGGACATCCTCTTCTTCCATCTCGCGACAATCCTCCCTTCGCGACTCGCGAACATCGGGGAGTGGTAGTGGAACAACCACAAATAGCGCCGGTGGTGGCGGCGGCGGTGGAGGAGGAAGCGGATCAGGCTCGGGCTCGGGCTCGGGCTCGGGTTCGGGTGGGCAACTTCCGAAGACGCTCGCGAGCCCGACTTTAGCGTGCACCGCTCCAGAGGAAGTCAATAACATCGCTTGGCTGTCTATGTCTGCTTCTTCAAGGGGCGCGGGCGGCGGGGCCAGAGGCGCGGGGGTGGTGAACGAGTGGAGTAATAGCACCGCTGGTGGGGGTGGTTCGGGAGACAACCCGTGGGGAGGGGACTGGGTCGCCATGGCCTCGGGTAGGACCATCAGGGCGCTGAAAGTATGAACGAGGAGGGCGAAGGCAGTGCCACCGGGTTGCGGGGTCGGAAGGGTCGTCCGTCACTTAGATCTTTTGCTGCGCGCCGCCGGTTGGTTGGTTGGTTGGTACCAATGTGGCGCTCGATTAGTTAATCATACTAGTCGCTTTTGCTCAGGGTTCTGCGTCCATCGGAGCAGCAGGCGCTCTTATTCCCCTTTCGCTTTCTTCCCGTTCGCCGTCGCGTGCGCACGCGCGCGTGTGCACACCGCCAACTCGCCCGCTCTCATCGCATAGCTTACTCCTGACAGTCAACCAAGAGCGTGCGAGCCGTCCCAGAGGAAGGACGTTTTCTGACCGTCGACTTTCCATCTGACCCGAGAAAAGCGACATCATTTCCATCGGGCGCCCTACACACTCGAGACGAGAGATCACCACATGCCCCACGACCGCGAGGCTAAGCAGGCGGCCAGCAAGCTAGCCGGAGGCGAGCGGAGGGAGGGAGGTGGCGCCTCCATGCGTCTGTGCGCGAGCGTGCTGGTGAATCACGTTTAATAATCGTCTCCTCGGCTGACGACCTCTTTGCAAGTAGGCCGGAGGAGGATGGTGTGCTCCTGCATGACATTAAAACAGGCACGAAGAGGGCCGGTCGTTAGCGTCCTGGGTTGTCTTGGGGGGGGTGGGGGGGAGAGAGCCCCAAGTGCAGAGTCGAGCGGCAGCAAGAAGTGATAGAGTAAGGAGACTCACGAATTGAGCGGTCATCGCACTTGTGAGGCGGAATTTGAAGTCAAAGAACACACATCAAACATTGAGACCGTGAACGGACAAGGTCGCGAAAAGGCACGCTTCAGCGGGGCTGTGCGCTTTGTGAAAGGACTCACGTCTTGACCGGATCGACAAGCGGAGGGTAGTCCTGCACGTAACCTTCCTGAACCAGGTGCCTCAGCTGTGCCGGATGTGGAAGATGCATAGCAGAGGGAACGCCAAATTGAAGCGAATATCAGCGCTTACTGTTTTGTCATCGACAATCAGGCTGATCGAAAACACAATTGAGAGACGAAGCCACCGCGAAACCAAGTACTCACTCCAAGGAGGTAGTTCTTCTCCCCGAGTCGGTCAAGGTACCTCCTGCAGAAGGGAAGGGAACCGAAATTCTTGTCGATGGCGTGCAGAAGAGGTCGAGCCGAGGCGACGCGAAGTGGCCGTTTGGGGGCGTCTGGAATGCGAGCGTAGTGCGAGCATTCCGGCTGACGAGGAGAAGAAATGGGCACGGGAACGGCATTAGCGGTTGAGGGAAAGTCGTTTCGTCGTGGAAATAAAGAACGTTCTGCTGATCGGCAGTCGTGACTCACCCCGTCCTCGACGTAACCCTTGCCGGTCGAGCCGAAAGTCTCGATAGCAAAGTACTCTCCCTCCTCCATCTTGGTCTGGTCGTGACTTTTCACGATCGGCACCGACTTGCCTCCATGGATACGATATCGGTCAATGGAGTGACCCTGGAGGTTGCGGATCGCCTTGACTACATACGCGAATAAGAGGTGAATGACAGCCAGCCGCGCGAGGTAGGGAAAGAGGCATCATGAGCAAATATCAGATAAGGGAGATGGGCCGAGAAATAATGCATACCCTGGTACGTCTTTCCATGCGCCTCCACTTCATAGCTCTCCATCACTTCTTGGATCGCGGCGCCAATATCTCCAAGTCGCACATCGATGCCCGCTTCCTGTACTCGCCAAAGAGAACCAGAAAGGCGGTCCAGATGAATACGACTATGTATAAGCTTGACGACCAAATCCATACGCACCCGAATACCAGTGTTGGTAGCATCCCGGACAGCATCCAGCAAGCGATCGTAGGTTGGCTCAAAGGACATTGTGAATGCCGAGTCGACGATGCGGCCGTTGACGTGCACTCCAAAGTCGACCTTCATCATATCGGTTTCCTGAAGAACTGTGGCGGTGAGAGAAAGTACAGACGCAAAGCACGGAGCGAAGAAGAGCGATATAAGGACACTGCCGGCCTACGACGAAGGAATGCCGAAAAAAAGGCGACTCACTCCTCTTGTCTCCCGCGTTGGGAGTGTAATGCGCCGCGCACTCGTTCAAGCTCACGCCAGTAGGAAACCCGATACCAGCCTCGAGACCCTGCTCCTCCACGACGGCCCTAGTCCCCGACTCGACCACGTCGACGATCTCGAGCATGCTCATGCCGGGCTTGATCGCTTTTTGCGCATATCGCCGCACCTGCCTGTGGACTTCCGCTGCGCGGCGGATGGACTGGTACGTCGTCTCGGGGTCGCCTTGAGCGAGGCGCTCGAGCTCGCGCTTCTCGGCGGAGGTAGTTCGGTATGCGTTCCTTGGGAGATGAAAGGGGAGAAGAGGGCAACGGCGTCAGTCGCCTCAGTCTAGGCGCGGGGAGACGACTGAGAAAACGCGGCAGGGTAACACTGTTTATTATCCTTGGCGCTTCCCAAGCAATTGCTCACTCGTCCCGATACTCCATGATCTCGCCTTCGGGATACACGCCGCCCGTGATGATTTTGGTCAGCCCGACACGAGGAGGTTCGCTCTGGACAAGGGGCGCTCCCCCGGCGCCAGTGCCGGCGCTCGCCTTCTTCTTCTTCTTGTTTCCCTTCTTCTTCTTCTTCTTCTTGGAAGCGGCTGGGAAAGGGAATATAAAAAGGTAAGAGGCGAAGAAGAGGGAGGGAAATGAGATACCGTACGAGTGAAACCGTCGACGGGTGCTCCATGGCCGGCACGCGCATGACCCCGCCGCCAAGCTCTTAGATCAGGCATCCGTATCAGCCATTCAACTTCAATTCAACTCACTGCCACCGGAGGTACCCTCCTGGACCACACCCTCCTTTCCGCCCTCACCCTCGTCCCCTCCCTCCTCGTCCTCGTCCTCGCTCTCAGCGTCCTTAACCCCGCCGTTGAGAGACGCCTTGTCCAGCTCCTTCCTAGCCAACTCCACGGCCGAGTCAGCGTCCTGAATCGTCGACGCCGTCATTTTCAAATGTCCCAGCGTAGGGTACGGGCCTGGGAGAAGGGTTGCTGGAGTTGGAAGCGGTGGTGTGAACGGGAAGCGATGTCGTGCGATATTCTCTAGAAGCGAGCGCTCGAAACATGAAGAGGGCACGTGACAATACAAATTGGCCTTTAAAAGGGTGTCGTCTATTATCCAGCGGCCGCAGCCCGGCCTCGTACGACTCGAAAGATAAGAGGTCTGTCTTCGGCGAGATGCTGTTGGAAGATGAACGTCACCACCACTCGCCTGTAAAGATGCCAGTCAACGTTGCCATCATCGGTGAGTAAGCGAACGGTTCCTCATACGATGGGACGGCTTCACAAGTCTCGAAAGATTTTGCCAAGCCGAGCAGGAGATTCCGCTGACATCGCTTTGTCCCCCCCGGTCTTCGCAAGGTGTCGGCCTCGTCGGCGGCGAGGTCATCTCGCAGCTCTCGCTTCCGGCTTTGGCCCCGCTGTTCACCATCGTGGCCCTTTCCAACTCGAAGCATACCCTGCTTACCTCGCAAGGTATCTCCTCCTCCACCTGGAAGTCCGCCTTGTCGTCGGCCCCCGCCGCGCTCGCGCTCCCCGAGCTCACCTCCGAGCTCAGCAAGATCGCACAGAGCACGGGCCGGCACACGGTCGTCATCGATAACACCTCGAACGATGCCGTGGCATCTCACTACCCGGCATTTTTGAAGGCAGGCCTGAGCGTGGTGACGCCAAACAAGAAGGCCACCTCGTCCTCGCTCGACCTCTACCGCTCCATCCTGGCCTCCTCCGCACCCTCCGTACCGTCTGGGCCGCTCTACTACGGCGAGAGCACGGTAGGAGCAGGTCTTCCAATCTTGAGCACGCTCAAAGATCTCGTGGCGACGGGAGATGAAGTGCACAAGATTGAGGGCGTGTTCAGCGGGACGCTCAGCTACATCTTTAACGAGTTCAGCCCGGTCAAAGAGGAGAATGGAGCCAAGACTTTCTCAGAGATCGTGAAGGGTGCTAGGGAGGCTGGCTATACGGTGCGTTTTTACAATGAATTCCTTTTCTCTCGGTTTTTTTGTACGTGCCTTGACTCACATTCCCGCCGACGCCATCTTATTGTCCTTTTTTTCATTTCGCCTCTCGCAACGCTTAGGAGCCCCATCCGGCGGACGACCTCTCGGGCGTGGACGTCGCGCGCAAGCTGGCCATTCTCTCCCGTCTCGTTCCCGCGCTCGCCTCGTCCCTTCCCAACGGGTGCGCCTCGGTGGACACGCGTTCGCTCATCCCCTCCGGGCTCGAGGACGCTAAGACGGGAGATGACTTTGTCACCCGTCTGCCTCAGTACGACGCCCAATTCGAGGAGCTGAAGGAGCAGGCGAAGAAGGAGGGGAGCGTGCTGAGGTATGTGGGGGTGATCGACGTGCAGAAAGGAGCGGTTAGAGCGAACTTGGAGAAGTGAGTCGGCCCGATCTTTTTCGTCGTCCTCCTGTCTGACCTGCCGTGTGCGCTACGCTGCCTTGCCACTGACAAACCCCTCCGCGTTGCCGTCCCCACCTTTCATCCCGACTCGCCCGCACGGGTTCGGTTCAATTCAGGTACCCGGCGACGCACCCCTTCGCGACGTCGCTTTCGGGCTCGGACAACATCATCGCCTTCCACACGGCGCGCTACAGCGCCCGGCCGCTCATCATCCAGGGCGCCGGAGCGGGCGCGGCGGTTACGGCCATGGGCGTCGTGGGCGACGCGCTCAAGGTGGCCGAGAGGAGAGGATGACGGACCGAGACCGGTGGAAGCTCTCGGCCGCTCGATTCCGTTCTGATAGAGGGGAAACAGTCTCTGTAGACAACGAATTTTTGGACTAGAAATACAACGCCAATGCATGCATACGTGCATGGCGGCGCGGCGGCGGGCGGGGGCGGAGATGGTGAGCCGCCAAAGCCGGATGGAAGGGACGAGGACGAGTGGAGAAGGTGCGGAGGTGCGCAGAATATACAGGAAGAAGAAGGGGCCGATCCAACGTGATCGTCGTCGTCACCGTCCCGCAGGCACGCCAAGACGGAGAGGCTCGGCGATCAAGCCTTGAACTTCTTGGACGAGCGCGCAGACGTCGTTGGCGGGTCCGGCGTGGGCGAGGATGGCGTCGAGTGGGGTCGTCGTGGTCGCCGTGGAGGGGATGCGGAGCTTTTCGGGAAAGAAAGGGGAAGGGGTGCGGTTCGATTCGATTCACTTCGGCTCACTTCGGCTCGGTTCGGTTCGGTTCGGGCGCACGGGCGTTTTGAAGACTCGACTCGATTCGACTCACCTCGGCGTCCTTAAGCGCCTGAGAGGCGCTGTCGAAGCGGATCTTCAGAGTGGCCGTCGCGTCGTCATCATCGTCGTCGTTGTCGTCCTGGTCGGCGGCGGGCAGACGCCAGACGATAGTGAGCTCCTCCCTTCCCTTGGCGGAGACGCGGGCGAGGCCGAGGGAGAGCTTTAGACATTCCAGCTCGACGGTCCAGCGGTCTCTCTCCCTCTCCTCCCTCTCGCCTTTCCTCGACCTCCTCACCACCTCGGCTGCGAGCGCCTCGGCCGAGCTCCTCTGCGCGTTGAGCTTGTCGAGCCGTCTGCTCTGTTGTGCGAGCTCGCGTCTGAGGAGGGAGAGATCGGACTGGCGCGACACGAGTGAGGAATCGAGGGACTGTAGCTCGACGATCTGCTCGTCCAGCTTCGCCGTCGCCTCGTCCACCGTGAGGCGCTGCTGGGCCGGATGGAGGGCGCGCATGCGGCCGAGCTCGAGCTCCACGTCTTGGATGGACTGCAGGAGAAAGGCGGCTTCGGTGGTTTGGGAGGCGAGCGCCTCGTAGCCTACCGGGGGCCATTGGGAAGAGGCGAACGAAGAGGGGAACGGCTTCAGTTTAAGAAAGCGGAAGGGGAACAAGAAGAAGGGGCCGGCTGGGGAAGTGGCGCCGACTCACGAGGTCCGAGCTCGTCGGCCAATGCGCAGATCTGCCCCTTAAGGTCAGCGACAGTGGCCTTCTCCTGTTTGAGCTCGGCCTTCATGTCTTCTGCTTTTGCGTCTAGCGGCGAGGTGAACGGGAGACGGGAGAATGGAGAGCGGAAATGAGAGTCAGAAGACGAAAGGAAAGCTCCTATTCCCCAAACCGAAGCGAACCCATCCCGTTCCGTCCTGTCCTCCTCGTCCAATGCTGACATCACCCACCAAGCTCTGCCTGATCTTTGACGTGACGGATGCTGTCCTCATCGCTGATGTGTCGGAAGAAGCGCTCCTTCGTCTCTTGCTCTATGAACGTGAACTTTAGCTTTCGGAAGTGGTCCTGTAAGATGGCGACCGAGCGTGGCAAAAAAAAGGAGTGAGTTCTCCGTCGGCCACCAGGCAGCGTAGTGAGGCCAGCTCACCTTGAGCCATTCCGCTTCGGTTTCCTCGGCACCTGGGTTGGAGGCATCCCACACGATGGAGACGTCCCCGCCGGCTGAAACGTGGGTGTGGTCGTTGGTGTTGGAAAGGGCGTCCCTAGCCAGGAAGGCTTGCTTGAAGTCAAGGAGAGAGACGGGCGTGGTGGAGAGGGTCTTGATGGTCCTTCCATCGTGCAGAGCACACATGAGGCCCAAAGCGAAGGGAAGACGAAGGAAGCGGGGGAGCGGCGAAGTGAGTGGACTGGATCGCGCTGCGCATTCCGAGTGTTTGCTCACTTGTCGGCTTCGGACCTTATTTGGTCAAACCCTTGTTCCGTCGACGGCGACGTCAACGCAGTCGCCTCCATTCCTTTATTTTATTCCCAAGTGCGCGTCGAGGCGGTGAGCGAGTCGATGGGCGGAGCGTGAGGGGGTCGAGCGACGACTGGTGCTGGTGCTGATTTAACCAGCCACGCCAATTTGGCGCGCAGGGACGCGTCGGCCGGCCGATTGCGAGTCACGTGCGCACAGAGCACAGCGCGCACACACTATCTAATCGGCGGGTGGACGATTGCCGCCGCGGCGGTTATGGCAGATACGCGCAGAGCGCGCGCCGCGCCGCGAGGCGAATACGTACGTGAGCTCCTCTCGCTATGATCGCCCTCCTGTCAAATAGTATAAAAGGACAACCTCCGAGTCCCCTGGAGGAGGATAATCACCTTCTATCATCAACACAATCCAAACCTTGGCATAGCTTCCAGCTTGTCTTGTAGCTTCCAGCTGCGATCGGGCTTCTGCCCTCGGCCTCGTGCCACTCCCCTGCGCTCGTCGGCCGATCGACCCCGTCCGCTTCCTTCCTTCCTTTCTTTTTACCCTCATCTTGCACGCTGTCTATTTCATTCGCTGTTCCCGTGTAAAGGACGGGGCCGGTCCCTTCGACAAGCTCGCCCGCTCTTCGTCGCCCTGTGGCGATTCAGAAGCGGTAAGAGCCATCGTTCTTTCCTTTGCCCAGCAAAACTGAGCGGGGCACAACCGATTCGCATCATATTAACGACGACCCCGCATCGCCTCGTGGAATCTTTACCTTCCAGCTTCCGACGGGCCCCACCATCGCTAGCAGTGCCGACAAGACCCCCTCACAACTCACCCACATCCTCTACCACTACTCCACACTGGTGCGATATCTTACCCAAGATAGAGAACGGTCTGACTTCTCATTCCAAGGTGATGAAGGACCAGCAGACTTTTGGCTTTACTCACCTGCTGCCCTTCTATAGCCTGATTTCTGACCTTGAACTTTTGATCTATAACTCTGCGTTTGATTTCAGACTATTCCCCCCCTCCTGCCAAAAGGAAGCGAGGACCGGAGGCCAACATCACATCACATCACTCTGGGTGGGCGCGCCGCCCAGCTCTCGAAACCGGCCCACTTTAGTGGTCTTCAAAGAGCTGGTGTGTCTCGCCTTTGTGGCTTGGGGAGGTTCGGGAGGGGCGCGACGGCGAGTACGTTGCGCACTTTACGCCGGATGACGTAGCCAAGCTGCCTATGGGGGCGTCGGACGCCCAAGGGCTACCCGCTCGAATCTAACAGGCACATACTCCTGTCCGATTCGTGCGATGTGGAGCCCTTGGGCGTCCGACGCCCCCATAGGCAGCTTAGCGACGTCGTCCGGGGTGAAGTGCGCGACGAACTCGCCGTCGCGCCCCTCGCGGACCTCACCAAGCCACAGGGGTGTCACCCCCAGCTCCTGAAAGACCACTAAAGTGGCCGGTTTCGAGAGCTGGGCTGCGTGCGCACCCAGAGCCCGGACCCAAACGAGGCAGGCAGTCCTCCACGTCTCGGGGATGGTTCCCTCCGAGTAGTTAAAGAAAGGCATGGCTCTGGTCCGGGTTGGGGCAGCAAGAAGCTGCAACACGCGTTCAGACTCGCCCTTCTGAGAGGAACTTCCCGTTTCCAGGATTTGCTCCTCTCCGGAGCTGTCGAAATCGGACATCAGGTTGCTCGGAGAGGAGCACGGTTACCCTTCGTCATCATCGCTCGCGGAGCAGAAGCACTACGAAGCGGCCGTCAATGCTGTTACCGACACCGACGTGTTGGACGACGAGTCGCCCTCTCCTTCTTGGTCAGCGCAAGCCGGTATGGCGGATGTCCGCTCGGCCGACTCGATCGTCACCGCTGGCGCCGCCTTTGACGCCGGCGTCTATGCGATAGGACCGGCGCTCCTCGATTCCCCTCGAATACCCTTTGGTGGGCTTTGTTTCGACGTCTCTCATGTATCAACGTCTCTCGTCTATCTTAATGTCTGTTGCTACCGTTCTCCTTTCCATGCCCTCATCTCTTATGCCTCCAAACGTGGCATGCATCGATGTCAGCGTCTGCTCTACATTGTATTTTCATATCATCCATCCCATCTCCTATCTTCATCGCTCGCTTCTTCCTTCACTGTACGAAATATCCTCGGTACGAATTGCACAAGTCTCGTCTACATCTACCCGGCACACAGAATCTTCAACACACGTCGGAAGCCAAATCAGATCTCGGGCTCTACGACGACCCTCAAACGGACCCGAGCGCCCAGGGGTCGAATGTGTGCGTTGACTGCGTGCGAACGGCGGAGAGAAGGTCGTCAAAGAGAGGGAAGGAAGGAATTAGCTTCTTCTGTCAGCGGTGTACTTGCGCATGAGAAAGAAAACGAGAAGGAGGAGAGAAGAGGAACGGGAGAAGAAGAAGAGGCAGGCAGAGACGAAGGACACCAAAGCAGAAGCAAGGGCAGGAGCAGTTCTCACCCAGATATTCTCCGGTTCTCTTAATCCTGCCCCGCTCGAGAGCGCTCTTCGTCCCTGCCGCCCCGTCCAAGAGCTCGTATTCCACCACGGCAGCGCGGCCGGCCGGGACGGCAGCCGCGCCAGCGCCAGTACCTTCCTCGACGCCGTGCTCGGTCCGCAAAACGTCCAAGACGTCGGCGAGCGTCACCGACCCGTGCAGCGTCCTTCCCGTCGTCATCGCCGCCGGTTCGGTTTGAGCATGAGAAACGCGTCGGCGGAGGACGAGAGGGGGAAGGGACTCTAGGAGGGTTTGGAGGGCAAGCGGGTCTTGCGTGCTAGGCTCGGGTCGAGATTGTGGGGACGCAGGGGTGGAGCCGGGGTCGGAAGAAGAGGCGAGGGCATCGCCGAACGGATCGGTGGCAGAGGAAGGGGAGAGGTAAGAGGCCTTGAAGGTTGGGTAGAGGTCGTTTCGCATCCTCCCTGGGGAGACTTGTTGCGTCGTGCCTGGAGGGACGTTACAAGTGCAGGCCGCACGTAAGGAGAAGATCCACGTCTCGATTCGCGGCCGAACGCCCCATCCGCCTGACGAAAGCATCAACGCGCGCGCAACGCACCCTTACGACCGAGGCCAGGGACGTCCTCAAGGAGCCGGACGGGGATGACCTTCTTGCTCATAAGCCGCCGCTGCACAAGCGGTGGTGAGAGTAGGTCAGCGCAAGAGGGCGGTGAAAGGAAACGACAAGAGAGTAAGTTGATGGGGGGACGCTGATTAGGAACCCGACCGGCTGGCCGCGTATGAGGCTTCTCCGTCCACCTGAGCCAAACTCACCTGCGCCATAGAGGCCAGGACACTTGCTGGAGAGGAGAATGTTCGCAATACGCTCCTTGTCAGCGGTCTCTGGAAGGCATTCATCGTCGTCATGGTCGTCGGGGATGAGCTGAACGGCCTGTGGAACGCTCCTCAGACCCGTTCTTCTCAAAGGCATCTCATTTTGTTTGTGGCACGTGACATTACAAACCGTTCTTGAGTTTGAAAGCTCGTAAAGGGCATCATTAGAAAAGATTGTCCCCGTCCCTCCTTTCGTCCTCTCTGGAAGCGGTGCAAGTAATACTTCGACTACAATGGGAACGGGTATGGATTCTGTCATATCACGAATAGACAGCATTTAGTTATGAAGAGGGAGCAAACGGAATGACTGCCTGCAGCGCCAGGTGGAAGATGGAGGACGGAAGAACCCTGGGGAGTTCGAGAGAGGGTACGAGGGCGGAAGGTGGATTTGCCAAACAGATAAGGGAAGGTAGTACCGCCTGCCTCTCAGGCAGCGAGCCAACAATCGAGCACGAAGCTCCGCGAAAAGAACCTAGGCGTCCGCCTCCTCTGTCTCCGCGCCCGTAGTATCCGTCGTCGTCCCGCTCTCGCGCAGCGCACCTGCCTCACCCTCTTCCTCGGCGCTACTGCTCGGGCTCGCTTCTTCGCCTTCGCTTGCCGTTCGCCCTGTTCTCTCCTCGATTCGCTCAGTCTCGCCCTCAGTTGCCTCTTCCGGCGCGAAGCGATCTTGCTCTTCACCGCGGGGCTCCTCGGGAAGGAGAGAGGGAGACCCGGACGCGGAGGAACTGGGCTCGTCCACCTCTGGTATCGAAGCGATCCGAGGTTGCAAGCCGCGGGGTATGTGACCGGCCGGCGGCGAAGTGAACGAGGGAGTCGAAGAAGACGGCGCTGTGGCGGATGAGGAAGAAGAGCTTGTCGTGGCTGTGGAAGGTACCGAAGGGCCGAAGCTCCCTCTCCCGCCGCCGATAGGCCCAGTCGCAGCCCCGGACGTCTCCGAGCCACCCACGGTGCTGGGCGGTCCGCCTGAAGACTCTCGGCGCTCACGCTGCTTTGCAATTGCCCATCGAACCCTCTCCGCCTCCGCCTCTCTAGCGCGCTCCAGCTCGCTAACGGCGGTACGACTGCCACCAGAGGCCCCGGAAGCGAGCCTGGCGCGTTCAAAAGCGGACCGTCGGGCTCCCTCCTCCTCGCCCGCCTCCGTGGGTTCGTCTTCCCACTCCCAACCTTCATCTTCCCCTGTGGGGATGCCAGGACTGAGGGCGGCGAGACGTTCGACCCTGTACTGCTCTTCCTCCTCTTCCTCGCGATCCCGACCGAGTAGACGCACGCTCTCGTCCACACCCCCCATCCTCCTACCAGCTCGGCGGTCACGCTCTCGCTCTCTCCTCCGCCTTTCCCGCCTCTCTTCACGGTCCACTTCCACCAACCTCCTCCTTCTCGCTTCCACGCCATGACGTCGATGGCGAAGTTGGCTAGAGAGGTCCTCTCCAACTTCCGCGCTTGCTGATCCCTTCTCTGTCTCCTCGCTCTCCTCCTCTCCTTCTTCTGCACCAGTATCCTCCGTAGCCAAGAGAGGGGGTTTGTCCCGGAAGAAGGGTGACGGGGGGCGAGAGGAGGAGGCCCGGAAGTAGGTGATGAGACCCCAGATGAGCAGCGCCGAAATGAGCTCGCCGAGGAAGAAGAGGTAGGTAAATAGCAGGAAAGAGATGAGCGGGTGGTGGACGAGGAGGTACCTGTAGGACAGCATACAGTCGAAATGCGGAGTTTGTGAGCCACCAAGAGAAAACATACGCTGTGGATGTGCAAGAAAACCCCATTTTCGTACCTTACGCCTCCGAAATCAGCGTCGAACCTCAGCCAGCTCTCGAACACCTGCAGCTCGCCTCTGCTGCTCCCCACACATCTCGACCCGACCGGCCCTGTGATACCCATTGCAGCTCCGGTGGCCCAGAAGGACGCCTGATCGTGCCGACCAACTTGCACTCTGCCATGCGTCACTTTCGATGCCATCGAGAGAGACCGATCCAGAGGTCTCGTGATGGGAAATGAGGGGTTCAGTAGGGCGCGAGAGAAGAGGGGGATAGAGAGAGTCTGAGCGGAGGGGTGATACCGCACTGGGGAACGGCGTTTGGATTTGGAAGAGGAAGTGAACGGACTTAGGTAAGGAGAGGGAGAGGAGAATGGGGAGAGGAAAGAGACGGCGGAGGAGAGGAGACGGATGGGCGGGGAGCTGTAGGCCATGATAGCCTGCGAGGAAGAACAGGCGCGTAAGCAATCGCCAAGACAACCCGGCTTCGGATAGTGGAAAGGCAAACCAAGCGATATTCACCGGTCGACTGGCTGCGAGGACCGTCTCATTACTTGCAGATCGCAAGTCGATCAGCACCATGAAGTTGCCTGCGGGCATAACGGGAGTCAGCGCTAGAGCTTAGAGAAAAAGCAGTACCATTCGGGCAAGATCCGGAAGACTCACCAAGATCTACATTAGCCGGAGATGGTGGAACGCTGAGTTCGAGCGTAACATCGTACTCCACATCGGGAGCGAAAAAGTCATCTTCGGCACTGGGCAGCGCGAAGTCTGCGAAAGGTGGTTGTGAGAAGCTTGGAAGGCGTGAGGATAAGCGAGAAAGGTTGAACAAGAGACAGGTGAGCATCAGCATGGCTCTGCGCGGATGCAGTACACTGCATTCCCTTCTCACCCATATTGCAAGAAAACCTCCACGCCCTTTGATCCCTCAGGGACGTAGCTGGCGTAAAATGCGGCATACGCGACTATGCTGAGCGCGCAGCTCGCACCGAGAACCAGGGAGGCAAGGACGAGAGCAACAAGGGCCTTGTGTGTTTTTGGAGATGAGGCCGTGTCGCGTGCCAGTCCGAACATTTGACGTGCGGTGGAAAAGAGCGAGGAGAAGGGGGAGAGGAGGTGGTCGACGACGGACGGGAGCGAGACGGGCCGGGCGCCGAGGTCGGCCATGGCGACAGAGAACACAGCTTCGGCCCTGCCGAGCCTTGGAGGTGCTGTGTAAAGACTTGTGTGCGTCTCTCGCTTTATATACGTCCGCTCCGATCGTCCGGACGGCAGTCGGTCGAGAAGGGAAGAGACAGGCTGGACGTCGGTGGGAGTCCCATCCCCCCTAATTCCCCCAATTCCTGGACGTTAGCACGTGACCGAGGTGACATCTTCGATCACTTTCGGTGTCGCACACCAGGTTCTTACATTTTTCCAGGTCTTTCCATTCGCCGCAATCTGGGTGCCTCACGCAACCCTCGGCAGCGGTCAAGCCAGCGAAGAAAAAGCAACGACGACGACGGCGACGACGACAACGACGACAACCTCCCCAATTTCTCGGCAGCATCTGCTCTTCCAATCCTTCACACTCCCGTCACTTGCATACCACGGTCGATCTAATGGCAGACAACACGACGTCTTCCGATGCCGCTTCGGCGCCGTCCAACGAGATTACCATCAACGTCAAGGGGCCGTCCGAGCTCAAGCTCTCTCTTACCATCGCCACCGACAAGACCGTCTTAGAGCTCAAACAAGCTATTGCTGAGAAAAGCGGTGTCGAGGCTAGCAGGTGAGCCAACAGATGGGATGTTGTATTTTGAGTATATGATGTAGTGAGGTGGGCAAAGATCGCGGAGGGTAACGGGTGCTTCGTTTGCTCAATACGTTCGTCTTTTGCCACATCCCTCTCCTTCGGTGGCCAATCCTTAACCCTGTGCTATCTTCTGCAGCCAACGACTTATCTACTCCGGCAAGGTCTTGAAAGACGACGACCCACTTTCCCAGTACAAGATTGCCTCCGGACACACCCTTCACATGGTCAAGGGCGCCGCACGCTCCGGGGGCGGCGCTGCCTCTGCCTCCACTTCCTCTTCTGCCCCTGCTGCTTCCACAGGAACGGCGGGCCGGGCAAGTGAAGCTGCCGGAATCCCCTCCAGTTTTGGAGCCGGTCAGAACTGGAACAATAACCCTCTCGCGCAGCTTAACTCTCATATGGGATTCGGCCTTGGCAACTTCAACCCTTTCACCGGTATGGGGCTCAACCCGAACGGTAAGCGGTCGATTTTATTGCTAAGGAGCGAAGGGCGAAGGGGAATACCACACAGCAAGGGTTGTGTCAGCACTGTAGCTCATTTCATGCCACTCGTCCTTTTCGCTCTGCCTTATTCTCTCAGACCCGAACATGGCCATGAATATGTTGTGAGTCGCTGTACACCTTGGTTTTGCTCACCTCTATGAAGTATATTTCTCTCATCTACTAAAGTTTCTTCTCGGGATGTATGCGTATTGCTGTGGAGCTGATCCTTGTCATTCATTTCGCCACTGTTCACCGTTCTGACGATCGTTTCTTCCCATTCTGTTAATACCTGCCCTAAAAGCTCCAATCCGGAATTCCTGACACAGATGCGTAGCATGCTCGCAAATCCGATGGTAATTGACCAGGTGAGTTCAGAGGTTTATGCGTCGCGTCTTTGTAACAGGCAGACGTAACCGCGATATTCGCGCATGTGATCATGCTGACGTCCTTCCCTGATTTTGGTTCCAATCTCTGCGCCCAGATCATTGCCCTCAACCCGCAATTGCAAGCGATGGGCCCGCAAATCCGGGAAATGATGCGGAGCGAGCAGTTCAGGGAGTTCATGTGAGCGCCGACTTCCTCGCTCGACTTGGTCTTCCTCCCAAAAATACTCCATTCGTCATGTCCGTGCTGATGATCATTTCGGCCTCTTTTGAAACATCATGACGTGCGAATGAGACAGCACCAACCCGGAATCGATGCGCCGCATGATGGAGCTGCAGCGCACGATGGGCGGGGAGGGAGGTATGCAAGGCATGCAAGGCATGGGAGGCCTGGGGCCCATGGCCGGCCTCTTCGGCGCTCCCCCTCCATCCTTCAATGCTCCCGCCGGCGGTACTCCTGCTACGTCCGCTCCTTCCTCAACCACTCCCTCCTCTACTTCCCAGTCTCCTCAGTCCTCCACAAGCCAGTCTCACCAGGTACCGGCCTTCAACCCCTTCGCTCTTCTCGGAGCTATGGGTGCTCCTCCTGCTTCTTCCCCTGGCGGTACTGCTGGCGCAGAAGGCACAGGCGGTGCGGCAGGCGCAGGAGGCGGAGCGCCGACGAATCCATTCGGGATGAACCCAGAGTTGATGCAGCAGTTGTTGGGTGGCATGGGACCGTTTGGAGGAGGCTTGGGTGGCGGGCCATTCGGAGGTGCGGGCACTCCCGCGCAGCCGCAAGATTCGCGAAGTCCCGAGGAGAGGTACCAGGTGAGCGCCTAGCATGTTGGTACTGTGGCCGAGCCGAGTCTGTCGCGTTCCGCGCTCGTGATCCGGTTGGCCCGTATCATAGTTATTTGCTTCGAGGTGCGTTCGTTTGATAGCTGAATTACCCTCTCCTCACCACCTCCCCTTCCATACACAGACTCAACTCCAGCAGCTCTCGGACATGGGCTTCACGGACGCGTCGGAAAACGTGCGCGCTTTGATTGCCAGCGGCGGAAATGTCAACGGAGCGGTGGAGTACATTCTCGGGCGGAGGGCGGGCATGTGATGCCTTGCGATGTGCACGGGATGCGAGGTCGGTCAGGGGTGTGACGAGGCTTATTACTCCTCACGAGCTGGAATGACGATAAACGTCATCTGCATTCAGGCAAAGCCTTGATATCCTGTGTGGATCCCTGCTTCCCTCTCCTGTCCGTTAGATTCCCATTCCGGCTCCGCGCGAATCTTTTCCTTCTCATCGCACTCTCCTTTTGCGTCCTCGACTTGGCAGCGCCATCATGTGCAGCCCGATGTTTCCCCTTTCTTTGTTTGCCAGCTCACCACCACAGGAACATGGATCCTTCACTGCCTACTTTATTACCTGAGGGCCTGCTTTAGCTTATCAGCGATGAGAGATTATTGATGGGATGGGCATTCCTAAGACTGGGTGGTTTTGCTCGACAGGACCAGTCAGCTCAGCTAGGTCCAGACTGTAGATCTCGTTTCAATCCTTTGGATTGCTTGACGGTGAGCTCAAATGCTCAGCCCGCCTTCGTCATCATGCACACCTGTCCTCAGCATCCTCACCTCGCCGTGGTTCTCACCACTGCCCTCACTCTTACTTTGAGTTGCCCTTCTACAATGGAAAATGGGGCGAATCGCTCTGCCTGCACGACCACACGGGACAAAGGAAATTTCTGTCTGAGTGGCAGATGAGGCATCCGCGAACAATGAGGCCAACGGCCATAGTGACCATCGTTGTTATCCATCAGGCCGCATCCCATGATCCTTCCCGTCGTGAAGTCGGTTAGTCAGCCCCGTACGAACTTTAATTTACAGGTCACCATAATCTCGTCGAACGAATATCGCACAAAAGAGGCAGGAGCCGAGGCGCTCCCTGACTAGGAACGCTGGAAGTCGAAGCTGGCCGGAGTTGCACCTGCGTTGCTACCTGGTCGAACCCCAATCCGCACGCTAAAGTGACTACAGGGTGTGAGGTAGAGTAAGAGGAGCCATGGCGAGGAAAGACGGACGTCGCCGCCTAATGAGGATGCGTACGGGCACTCGTACCTTCCTACCCACTCCATTCATCGAGACCGAAGTTAATTCGCATGACGAATCCTCTGCCCTGGTCAGACATCAACCGGATCTCCAATGCCGTCGGCATTGATACTGAAGACGCCTTCCGCCTCGGGCAAACACGGCGAATCATAGATCTTTGCGATTCGCTGCGTACCTCGGCCTTTGCGGAGGTTAAGTCTGCGGGTTCGATGAGGGGAGGTATTCGGACGGCACACACGGCATAGGGAACAAATACTTCGTCAAGTGACCCTCCCGACAGCACGGCGTGGAGGCGAAATAGGAGCGCGTGCCGCTCACCTCGTAGTAGACGCGTGAGCGATGATGTTGCCACCGATCGGCTTCTTGTCGTTGCCAGCGAACATGGCAGCCGCATCAACTTGCGCCACGACTTGGTTCGTGATCACTACGGCGACGCCGAACTGTTGGATGGAAGGTGGAGGGAGGTTGGGGGTGGTAAAGCACCAAAGGGATCGAAGCGACAGCCATTCCATGAATCAGACAGCTGGCCCTTCTCGAACGGACGCAAAGGGAGCCTGCCTTGGTTGTGGAACGACTGAGACGTACCTCATCAGCCAAGCGCATGAGCGTCCTTAAGAACTTTGCGAGATGCATCTGACGTGCGGACAACTCCCCTCTGCCGGAGAAATCGGTGCGGTAAAGGGAGGTGGCCGAGTCGACTATGAGGAGGGCGAACCTGTACATAAGGGAAAAAGTGGGTAAAATGAGAGCAGCAAAAGGAGAAGGGAGATGAAGAGATGCGGAAGAGGAGTGATAGGAAGGCGAAGAAGAAGCGGAGGGATATAACAATACAGTGAACACCACAGATCCTGCCCGACCAATTCAAGTAGCCCCTGAGTCAGTCTCCACTCACCTCGACTCAGCCATCATAGCGCTCGCATGAACCAATAGCTGTAGTTGATGGTCGGCGTTGTAAGCCCTGGCATAGGCGACGTTATCGAGCACCTCCTCTCCGTTGAGGCCATACCGCTCCGCAGTGGCGAGGAGACGCTCGGGACGGAAGGTGCCTTCAGTGTCGATGTATAGAGCCTTGCCCTCGCCGCCACCCATGTCGACGGGTAACTGCCGGAAGGAGGACCCAGGGTGTGCGAGACAATAGAGAAAGATGTCGGCGATGAGCGGGCAAAGAGTTCGACGCGCATACACAAACTGTTTTGCGTGGGCAGTCGTTCCTCTCCCCCCTGTGGAGATACCCCCGCAGTAAACACTCACCTGACAAGTTACAGCAAGTGTATGGCAAATCTGGCTCTTTCCCGTCCTAAACTCGCCAAAAATCTCGGTGATAGAGCCGGTCTCGATGCCGCCGCCAAGACAGGCGTCCAGATTCTTGGAGCCGGTGGTGATGGAGATCAGGTCGGAACGGCGTTGGTGGAACTCTGTCGCCGTGGTGAACCCCATTGGCACTAGTTTCGCAGCTGGAGGAAGCGAGGGCAGGGCGAGTATAAGGCCAGCGACAGGTGAGCGACACAAAGTGACACGACTGTGCTTCCCGCGAACCCACCCTCGGACAAGATCTTGTCAGCTTTTGCCTCGGAGATGCCCTTGACGGTGAGGAGCGTCTTCTTGGGCGTAAAGGCGATGGCCTCGATGGTGTGAAAGCCGGCCTCCGCGAGCTTCTTGCAGTCCGAGGAGGAGATACCATATTCCTGTGAAGCAATGTCCATAAAAAACAAGTGGGAAGAGGGGGTTAAAGCGGAAGGAACGGTGAGAAACAAGAAAGGAGGCTGTCAGAGAGAAACACGGAAAAGCGACGATCGAGCTCACCTCAAGCTTGGAAACGAGAAGGGGACCACCCATATCCTGAGCCTCCTCCTCCAAGCCAGGCTGCACAGCATCGGCGGCGTCGTCGTCAGCCATGTTGTGGTGAAGGCGAGAAGGGGAAGCAAGGGACGGCGGCCGGTCCTGAAGTGACTGGTGGCGACGTTGGCGAGGGGGACGACTCGAGGTTGACTCCGGCTCGCGCTCGCTTAACACGTCGAGACGCGTGAATTAAGTACAGCGACTGCGTGTAAAGCCTGTGTATAGTGTAGTATAGTATACGCCGTATACGCTGTACTTCAATCACCCGCGTTTTGCGCCTCCACTCGTCGTCCGTCGGTCGCCTTGACACACATCTCGGCGCAACTCTCGCAGACGTGCTTTAACGAGTTGGGGCAGAGCTATGGCCGACTCGAATGCACTGGCACCCGGTAACCGCCGAAGCAGTCGAGTTACGTCGTGAATGTAACTTCCACCTTGGCTGGGGGCGTCATGACGGAGGCGGACGGCCCTAACAAGCTGGATGATGGACGGTCGACGACGACGAGGACGAGGCTTCTTTTGCCCTTAGCCATACTATCCACTCACCATCTTCCTTTCTGTCCGTCCTCCCGTACCTTCGCTTGCCTCTGCGACTTCCTTGTCCTCACTGTCTTCTCTTCTCTCTCTTGCAGGTTGCATTTTTCTTCACCGCAGCGTGTCGACCTACCGCCATCAATCGCTATCGTTAAGGTGCTCCGAGCAGGCTCGGTATCTTTTTCGTCCGTCTCTGCTCTATCTATCTGCCGTGCGACTGGCAGCGCAAAAGCTCGACCGCCCTGTACCAATGCCGTCCACGTCTCCTCCCTCCTCCTCCGCAACATTCCCTCGGCGACATCGGCGTCGCCGTTGGCCTTGTTCTGTCGTTGCGGATCCGGGCCTCGTCGTCGGGCGTTCACTGTTCCTGACGAGTTGCTTCCTACTGCTCTTGACCAGTCTACACAGCGTCGCAGCACAGCTCATCAATGGACAGAGCTTCACACCAGGTCTCGTCATCATCGATGCGCCGTATCCGAATAGCTCCTATGGTGATCGCTGCGAGTCTGGAAAGCTCGAAAGCTGTCAATGCCATACTGAGGAGCGTGCTAGAGATTGGGTAGAACAACTAGTGGAGAGGAAGGCACCGTGTATCTACTGGAGTTGCGTGAATTTGCCCTTCGCAAGCTTGAAGCTGACTATGGTTTCCTTTCCCTCGCGTGACCCACAGCCGGCTCGACCTTGCCCATAGCCCTCGAAGTGTGTCACCGCTTCAGTGCGATGCGCTTTACGCCAACGTTACGTACTCATTAGTCTCTTCGCCCTTGGCATCACAACCACAACCACTCCCGTCCACAAAGATGTCCGGCGACGGCCGCCTGCCCTTCCCCTCCTCCCTTCCAGGAGCAGGGAACACGAGCCTGCCGACGGTCATCCTTGACGTGCAGCTCTACATCGTCTCCTCACAGACGGGACTCAACTTCACCGTTGCTGGCGATAGCAATGCGCTTTTGTCGCAGGAGCCAGGGAGTACGGTCAAGCATATTAATTACGAGGTGCGTCGTCGCGACGTGTCGCACAACACAGCAAGCGCAGCTCTTATTTCTACCGCTCATCGCACCGACCACGCCGCACAGGTCCCGTCTTGCATCTCTTCGGGCCTGTACAACGTGAGCAAAACAGAACGCTTCTTTTATTTGCTGGCACGCAAGCCGAGTCCAGTCCACCAATGGATCCTCTTCGACATTCTTGTGACATGTTATGACCTAATCTGCCTCCATCCCCTTCGTCGTACCGCCCGCCTTTGCAGCTGTCCGTCTACGAGCTCGACCGCATCAAGAACCGAAAATTCTACTCCATCTCCTCCATCCCCATCTTCGTTTCCGACCCCGCCGGGAACGGTTACGAGAGTTCTTCCGCGTCGCCGAAGAAGTCGGTCCGCGGCTACTCTAAGCCACAACATCGGGGCGTACCTCGAGCCGGAGGAAGAGAATACGACCGACGGAACGGAAAGAAGGGGAAGAGTACCACCGGGACGACCGCCACCGCCACCGCCACCGCCACCGCCACCGCTGCCGCCACCGCTACAGCTACCGCCACAGCCACCGTCACGTTGGCCCCAGCGGCGCAGAGCTGCTCAGACGCGGCCTCAGCCTCGTCACAACCGCAAGCGGATAGCCCTCCGCCGACGGAGCCCTACTCGGCGGGGTTCACGTTGATGACCACCGCGGTGGTCAGCGGCGGTGAGACGCAGTCCGCTTCCGCGTCCTTCGTCATGCGGCATCACTGGGTCGAAGGCGACGACAACGACGACGACAGCGGCAGCGGCGACGACGGATGGGAGTGGAGGCGAGAGCGGGAGGGGGAACGAGGGGAGCGGATCGGGAGGCGTGGGCGCGCCGATCGTGGGTGCCGCACGACGCTCCATCCGCGCCGTTCAGCCTGAGCTTGTTTTTCTCATACTTCGACGACTGAACTGATTCTCTTCAGTGATCTGCAGCCCGGACCGTCCAAGCGAAGGACGTCCGGAAAGGGGCAGCGGTACAACAGCGCCACTCCAATTCTCTGCGAGGGACGTGGGGGCGCTCTCCGAGGGTAACGAAAGGGGACAATTCTCAATTCTCTCCAGCCGACCGCGTCGGACCAAACAAAAATGCTAGGCCAGGCCCGGTAGGGAACAATAACAATGAAGACGTCGTCCAGTCTTCAAAGACGATCAGTGCTCGCCTCGCCCTTCCTTCTTCCCGCTTCATCGTAGACCCTTCTATTCTACGCGTCCGAATTCGCCGTATATATCGGCAGTCCTACGGCCCGTCCGTTCGGCCCGTATGCCTATGTTGGACGAACGGGAGGTGGGAAGTAATCGTCCTTCGATGATCTGAGCGAGGGATGAATGGACGGCGTAAGGGGAGGGCGGGCGGGACATCATCCAATCCTTCACGTCCGCCGTGCCCAGCGAGCATGGGTGGGCGGTGGCCGAGCCGACGCGAGGGCGCACCTTTTCGATCTCCTACGGGATTCATAGCGACCTGTGATACTGGTGCGGTAGCGATGGGGTGCTCGACAAAGCGTTCGCCGCCGAACAGCGCTCCTCCCCCACGGAGTTGAAGCTTCTTACGGGGCTCGAACCCGGAGCCTCGGGATTAGAAAGCCGGTGGTATAATGAAAGAACGGACAACAACTGATGGCAGCCGTCTCTCCGTCCGTCTAGCCGACTTGCACCCTCAAGCCCACCGCCTCCACGTCCTCGTCCTCCACCTCGTCCTCCACCTCCTCATACTCGACTCGAACCCTCTCCGAGCACCCGGAACAGGCGACGACATCGACTCCTTGTTCCATGTCAGCGTCCGAGATGACGTACTCGGCGCCGCACCGGCAGGGGTGGGTGTACGTCGTGCCCCGGTCGGCTTCTTCTGCATCGACGACGGAGGCCCTAGGCGGAGAGTGGGGCTCGAAATGAGAGAGGTCGAGGGTTTGGGCGACGCGTAGGGCGGGGGTGGTGGTGGACGGTGAGGCAAGATGCTCTGCGGACGGGGAGACATATGGATGGGAGCAGATGAGCCGAGGCGGCGACAGACTGGCTAGGCTCACTCACCTTTCGTTTGTCTTTGCCGAAGCGCATCATCATACTCAGCGCGCTTGTCTGGATGCATGAGCACTTCGTAGGCCAAGTTGAGGGTGCGGATATCGAGCTGCGCCGGGCGACGGCCATCGCCATCGCCATCGCCATCGTCGGCCTGGGGCGCGTGATGCTGTCCCCCATTCGGCTCGCTTGGCGCAACTGTGGACGGGCGCGGCGAGGGAGAAGGGGAACGGGGTAGTTTGTCCGGGTGGTGCTGCGCGGCGAGAAGCAGGCAGGAAAGAGTGGACGTCAGCGTTGCATTTCGATGGTCGCGCTTCGATCGTCTCGTCTCCCATCTGGGAACTGACCAGGCGGACGAGGGCGAGATACGACCTGCGAACGTCGTCCCGAGTTGCGGCGGGCGTGAGGCGAAGGACATGGTACAGATTGTCGTCGCCCGCATAGCTCCTTGTCATGGCGCCGGTCGGCGGGGCGGCCCTGTTCGATGGCGGTCGATGGTGGCTTTGCCGTGCCTGTTGCTGTTGCTGTTGCTGTTGCTATTGCTGCCCTGGCCTGGCCCTTGCAACGGAAAAGGTGTTGTGGAAAGGAAAGCGGAAACGGAACGGAGGTCGGCTATTCGGATGCTCGGGTGCTGCGGAATTCCCACGATAGACGGCCGGCTCAGCGGGTCGGACTCGGTCAGCGAGGTGGGCGAGGCTGAGACGCGGCGGCCAGTCGGACTGAGCTTGGTCGAGGAGGTCGTCTCGCCCACACGAGCTCCACCACCAGCAGCGACGTCGAGGAGAGGAGACGAGAAGAAGAGAGAAGAGAACAGAAGAGAAGCGGCTCCTCTGGCCAGCACTCGCCCCGCTCCGCCGCCGCCCATCCCATTACCCTCTGCGACATGGCCCCCCGTCTCCTCCTCGACCCGTCCACCATCCTCGAGTCGCCCCGCAAACGCGCTCGACGCGACTCTGCCGCCGCCGGCCACGGTTCGCATCCGCGCTCCGGACGCATCATCGCCAGCTCGACCACCGTCAGCACGGCCAACGACGCCGGCGCGGGCAAGGGCGATGGACAACCAGCCGAGGCGGCCCCGGCGATGGACGAGGCGGCGCTGGACAAGGTCAAGCAGCAGGGCTTGGAGGTACTCAAGCAGGTCAAGGACGCCCGCGACAAGGGGTGAGTGCCGTCGCCGTCGCAGTCGCAGTCGCAGTCGTGGATCGTTCAGATCGTTCGAATTCCAGCCGCGCTCGGGCCACCTAAAAACAAGGCGCATACATCGACACCAACGCCTCCTTCTCTCCGTCGTCGTCGCCACCTCGCATCGTCTCGACGCCGCCACACATCGCTCACATCCCCCCCTTTCCTTCTCTCTTCCACACCCCGCCCCCGAGCACAGCGGCCGGCCTCTCGCACCCGTCTTCGTCCGGCGTCCCAACCCGCGCACATATCCGGACTACTACCAGGTCATCAAGCGCCCCATCGCCCTCGACGACATCCGCTCCAACCTCGATGAACGCCACTACCGCTCCCTCGACGCCGTCAAGGCCGACTTCGACCTCTGCTTCAACAACGCAAAGAGGTATAACATGAGGGAGAGCGAGATCTGGGAGGACGCCAGGACGTTGCAGGTGCGCCCTTCTTTCGTCCCTCGCTTCACCGCCATGAAATCATGTCTTGAGTGAACTGCCCTCCTTGGTCCCTCGTCCCCTCTCTTCGAACAACGCAGCGACTCGTGAAGAACGTCGTCTCCAGCTTTCAACCAGCTCCAGAGTCTCCCCCGCCTCAGAACTCTCCTTCAGCCTCCCAGGGCCCCTCCTCCCTCCGTCCCTCCCCCGCCATCCCTCCCTCCGTCCACGGCACCGCCACTGCCAACGGTCACGCACCCCAGCAGCAACAACACCAGTACCACCCGCACACCGTCACTCTCCGAAAGAAGCCTACCGCCACCGACTCGCCTCTCGCCTCCGCCGGCGATCAGAAGGCCAAGGCCAAGGCTTTCGAGCTCTGGCCATCCGTCGTTGAGCCGTCTCCGGCCATTTCCCGTCCGGTGTCCACTGACGGCGTCGATGAGACGGGAGAGGAGGACGGAGCGGACTTTTCGCCGGGAGCGAGGAGCCTCAAGAGCACCGGAAGGAAGAGGGGCAAGTACTTGCGCTCCGCGCTCAAGAGGGCTGTAGATGCTGTGATCAGGTTGACCGACCCGAAGTGAGTCCACCCGTTCGAGCGCGGGCCCGGCTCTCCCGTTTTCCAGGCCTCTACCGCGCGACCGACCGCCCCTTTTCTTTTGGGCTTTGCTCATATGTGTTCCTTTCCCTTCGCTTAGCGGCCGGACAAGATCGGATATGTTTATGGAGCTACCCTCCAGAGCCGACTATCCCGAGTACTACAAGGTTATCGAGCGGCCCATTTCGTTTGACACCATACAGGTGACTCTCCTTTCCCTCGTCTTTATCTCGTCTTCTTCTGTACCAGAGCGAACTGGCTGACCACCGTTGGCATCGGCGTCGCCGGTAGGACAAAATGAAGAAGAAGAATTACATGGCGGCGGACGACCTTGTGGAAGACATGCGGCTCATGTTCGAGAACGCCATGTTCTTTAACGAGCCTGGATCGGAAGTCTGGGAGGATGCCAAGGCCATGCTGGTGCGTTTTATTGTCACATTTCCACGTCAAATCCGAATCTGAACCAGAACCGGCTTGGGCGCTCACATCCCTTGTCTGTGGGCCTTGTCTTCCGCAGGACTACTTTCTGCACGTCATCGTCCCGACGCTTCCTCAGCCCGGTGAGACCACGGCCGACTTTGCGGGCGAAAGCGGTACGCCCAGCGCTGCACCGTCCGGGACGATCAAGGTCCGACTCGGACTGCCGGCTTCGCCGTCGCCGCCCGCGGCGTCCCTCCCGATGCCGAGCCCGAGCGTTACAGCGACGCCAGGCGCTCCGGCTTTGGACTCGCCTTCGTCCTTGTCCTCTGGGAAGCGACAGAAGCCACTCCAGGACGCTTCGAAAAGAAGCCAGAAGACCGTCGGAAGGGTACCAGCGCCATCAGGATACCTTCAGCCACTCCCGCCCGCTTCTGCCCCGATCCCTGGCGTCGCGACTCGGGGCCAGCACATGTCGCCGCCTGCACAGCCCTTCGCGGTACAGCATGGCGCGAACGCGTCGCCCCCCTACCCACATCACTATCAGACTCCGCCGATCAACTGGTCCCAGCCCGCCTCTGCGCCCGGCCAAATGGCCCATTCGTACGCTCAGCAGGGCTTCTCCCAACCGATGCATGCGCCATCTCAATCGAGTTTCTATCCTGGTTATCCACCTCCCTTCCACCACCATCAGCAGCAGCCGCAGCTAGCTAGCTTCTACGCTCCTGGTATGCCCATACCTTCTGCCGTCTTCGCTTCGCCCGGCACGGCGCATCCCGGCTTCGTGCCTTCAGCGAGTCCCACTCCCGCTTACATCGACTATGCCGCCCACAGTCCGGCCCTAGCCGGTTCTCCACATGCTGATCAGTACGCGCCTTTCGACCCGCGATCGCCCGTGTCCATGCCCGTTCCTGCTGCCCGGCACGCCGGTCCGTCCGCGTCGCCGTCGTTGCCCGCCGCGCGGTCTCCTCTCTCGGGTTCCGCGATGATGTCGCCCGGAGGGCATCATCCCTCCATCTCCCCAGGTTCAGGTGCAATTTTGGAGTCTCCACCTCGTGCCCCGACGAAACCTCGTCTTCCGCCCAACCCGTACGTCGTCAAGGGCGAGCCGAGCGTGAAGACGATGATCATCGAGACCGTCCCGAAGACGGGCGCGAGGGTCGCGTTGAGCAACGCCAAGGTGAGACAGCACGTCGTCAGGGTGGGAAAGGAGACCGCTAGGGTCGTCTTGAGGCTTGTCTTGGCGGAAGGGGGCGGTGGCGGGAAGGGTAAGGAGCACGGTCTTCACCCACCGAACGGCGCAGGGGAACGAACGCAAGCTGCGGCGGCGGAAGTGGAAGGAGAGGACCGACCGTCGAAGCGGACTAGGCGTTCTCGTTCTGTCGCGGCCAGCTCAGCGTCGGCCAACGGCGTGGCTCGCTCCGCGCCCGACAGCGTCGCCGAACCCGCTTCCGATCGTGACGGCGATGGCGGTGGCGAGGACCGCGCGGCTGCCAATCCCACGCCCGTCATCACCGTCCGGCACAACGGTCTGCTGCTCGACCCCGTCCGGCCAGATGCGGCCGCAGTGGCTGCGAACTCGCTGCTCAAGTCGCGTTCGCTCAGTTTCAGCGCGGGCCTCGAGAAGGATTCGCCAGGAAATAAGACCGATTCTCCTCGCGACCCTCGCGACGGAGTAGACGATGGTGGGGAGGCCGCGCCCGGGTCGGAAGCGAAGGGTAAAGGCAGGGTCATCGGCGGCTCGTCCATCCTCTCCGCGTGGGCGGCTTCCGGGAAAGACGGGAGGCGTAAGGGCGTGGAGAACGGGCGCGGGCTAGGCCATCGGGACGGAACTGGGAACGACACCGACAACGGGAACGGCAATGAGGCGACGATCTCTTCATCTCCGTTTTCCTCTTCCTCTGCCTCGTCCGCGTCGGCCGGTCCTTCAATCCCGCCCGGAACGATCGTCCCCGCCGCCGCAGCGATCTCTTCGAATGCGCTGACAGCGTGGACCATCACCCCGCGCGACGGTACGAACGTCGTGGAGATTGTCGTCTCCTATTCGCCGGGCGCGGCCGCGGCCGCGGAGGGAAAGGTCGTCGATGCAGGGGACTCGGAGGGGGTTGGAGAGGAGGAGCAAGCTGGAGTGGCGGCGGGGAGGAAGTTGAGGAAGAGGAAGGTGGAGGACGAGAGAGTGGAGGGGAAAGGAGATGGTGCGAGGGAGGGCGAGTGGGAGAGGGAGAGTCCGGTCAAGGCGGTGGAGGAGCGGTATCGCATCTTCATTTCGAGGTAGTCTCTTAGGTCGCGTCCTTGGTCCTGCTCGCTTCGTTTCGTGGCTCATTTTACGCCCTCCTCTTCGTCAAGACCCTCCCCTCCTTTCGACAGCTCCGGTACTTCAACCGCGATCTCGCCGACGTTTCCTCTTTGCCCTTCATCGTGCTCTTTTGCCCATTCCCTTCTTGCTTTCCCGTCACTCTCTCCTTCCGCCGTCGCTCTTTCTTTCTCGCCATCCGTCCGTCCGTTCAAGCCCGTCCGTTTTTGTTTGGTTCAATTTTTGTTCGTTTCACGCGAAATGTATTAGCATGTATGTTTGACAGCGCAAGTCTGCCAGGGAACGCGAAGAGGGGGGCGGTGTGGTCCTGCATGATTTCGATTGCTTGAGTCCCTTCATTCGAGTGCTCTCCCACTCGCGCGCGCGATCAAGGGAGAAGGGCCGGTTCGACGTCATCCACTTTTCTCGCGAGCCAGAAGGCGGGCGTGTATTGGTACTGGAGCATGGAAGCGAGGTTGCCTGTGTACGGCTGAGGCGCAAGTCTTCGGTGGTGCTGACCACACCACGGTGGACAAAAAAAAAAAAAAAAAAGTACGGTCGTTGATACGTCAGCCGGGCCCGGCCGGCCGGAAACTCAGGTGTAGTGTAGGAGCGGCAACGCACCTCGATCCGGAAGCCCATTTTTTCTACCAGCGTCGTCATCTCATCGAGCGTCAGTTCTATGGATGTGTCGCCCGAGTTGTTGTTCTCGTAGTGCCACAGCAGCGGGCCTTGGTGTCGGAGGTGAAGGGACAGGACGGGACGGGACGACGAGGTCAGCGGTCGTGCATGATCCACATGCGCTTTCTCACGCCCACCCATCTTGCACTCGCTCCGCCAACTCACCGACGTTGACCCATATGCCGCCTTTGCACAGGACGTGATTGAGCACTTCGAGATAGCGGACAATGTTTTTTGCCGTGTCGATGAAATAACACGTCGCAACCGCGTTCCAGCCGCCTTTTGGGGGACAAAAAAACGCAAACGCAAAAGTGACGGAAGAGGGCGTTGTGTCGGACGTCGCTCCCAGACCGAACCGAATGCGAGTTCACTCTCTCCCCATCCGATATGGACTCACCTTTTTCCGACTCTTGCCCATACACTTCGACAAACTCGCCGGCGACCATGCTGAAGTCGGCGGCGCTATGCAAGCCCGAAGGAAGTACGTCCGGGACGCGCACGGGTTTGAGGACCGCGTCCGAAGTGGGGAGGTTGGAGAAGGTGTGCACGTAGGGGTAGAGGGTGTGTTGATGTATCGACGTGGTCTTGTTGAGGATGAAGTGGGAGGCCAGGAGCTGGCGCGAGGTGAGAAAGCAAGAGGTACGGTAAGAGAATAAGCGCACGATGGTTGAGATGGATCGACACACCATGTAGAAGGAGAACTCGTTGCCTGTAGGAAACACAGTCACAAAAGCCGGTCAACCATGAGCGAGCGAATGAGCCGAAGCGGTCACAGACGATACCGACCTTGACATGCCCACCCGTGTCTCGCAATGTCGAACGATAGCCTGCCGAGCCCAGCGCCAGGGACGAGGACGCGCAAGCTGGCCTGAGCCTCGGGCGGGAGGGGCGAAAATTCGGCGCGAAGAGCGGACAAAATGGGCTCATACGCTGCCGCTCGTTCGGGCGCACCCTGGTGGAGAAGCGAAGAGTCAGGCTTTCACTACGTCAACCCGGGAGGATGAGCGAGATGGTGTGGAGGAGAACGCACCTCTTCGCTCCAGTCACGTACGAACTGCTTCAACGTCGAGCGCAGCTTGTCCATGTCGAAATCCGAAGGTCGCTTGACCCTGTTCGACTTGGCCCTGCGACTCGTCCTCGAAGTGTCCGTGTCCCTCGATCCTGCGGCGTTGTGGCCGTCAGTCAAAGGCCGCTCTTCCCACTCCTCTTCCTCGTCCTCCGAGGGGTCACCCATGAAAACGTTCCTCGCGTCCCAGACGATCTCCTTGACGACGTCATAATTGGCCCGTATCCGATCATCCACAGCGTCCAGTCTTTCCTTGTAGCCGACGTCGAAGAGAAGGGACTGATGCCGGGATGGGAGCGAGTACAGCGATCTTCGTCGGAGCGAGTTGGCGGAGAGCTGAAGAGGGGCGAGGGAGGAGGAGGTAAGGCGGTGTCGAGAGGCGGCGAGCGGTCGGCACTCACGCAGTACGGTAGATAAGAATCAAAGGTGTGCAAAACGGCGTCGAAGTGAGCACGCTCCTTCGCCGCCTCCTCCTCGTCCTCGTCCTGGCCTTGGCCTTGGCCTTGACCGCTCGACCCTCCTTGCGCCCCATCGGCTGGTCGCCGTCGACGTTCCGAGCGAGCCCACGGGTCGCCAACGAGGGTCATGCTGCTGTCCGAGTCGTCCGCCGGCGTCGGGGCGGCGTCGGCGGCTGCGAGTCCTGGCGATGGGTCCATGGCGGCTAGCGTTTCCCTGCGAACTGACTGCCGGCCGTCGACTTGCGTCTGGACTGCCCCTCGAGCTCGAGGTTGGATGGAAGAGAGCGCTCGATCGTTGATAGGACGAGTAAGGCGATAGACACCGGACCGATCGATCGCGACAAGCCGCTCGCCCGCCTCGTCACCGTACGTAGGTACCTTTTTCTGACCTCTGTGCTCGAAGATGGACTTTTTTTTTCAAGCGCTCGGTAAGCCGAGAGAGACAGAAAGATGCTCATTTCCCACGCAGAGCTACGTTTTCAGTGGGACCTCGGGGTACAGCGAGGGAAATGGTCTCTTTCAGAGAGATGATCTGCTCACGCGACAGATGAGAAGGGCATGTTCTATTAAAGAGTATTTGAGGGGGCGGTCTATGTCCAAGAGAAGAGAGGGCTAGGACAGTGTGCATCACTTGACGTTTGCCAGAATTTTCAAGACGAGTCTGTAATCGTGCCTGTAGGACAAAAGGCGTCGAGAAGAGAGGGTCTGGCTAAAGGCATCCAGAGGAATTTTGACCGCGGCCGTCCGTCCGCCTGCCTGTTTGACTACTGTCCAACCCATGCAGGGATATGAGCGTCTGGCAGAATGTGTTTGTAACTCGGTCGCACTCTGCTGGGCCAGTGTTGCCGTCGGCCAAACGCCAACTGGTGACTTGCAAAAAAGTCAAAAAAAGAAAGCGCAAAAATCCGACCACCCGGGATCGAACCAGGGACATTCAGATGACAAACACATCTATGCATCCAATTACAGTCTGACGCTCTTCCAACTGAGCTATGGTCGGGCCGACACACGAAAGCTTTGATCACTTGCAATTACAGCCACCATACGGTATGAGAGGGGTCTTATGTAATCATGCCTCTACTTCAAAAGGCGTCCAGACGAGGGGCCCGAACGGGCTCTCCGATGCATTGTTCTATGAATGTGCAGCATAACCCGTAACCCTTGCCTTCCTTCCAATAGGGCGACAAATTCAAAAGATTCGCAACGACCTTTGGCCTAATGGACCGAGCCCAAGCCGCTCTTGGACTAATTGCTCCTTCGCGATAGTATAGACTGACGTAGATTACAGATCCCCGTGAGTGTGGACCGGGGCACGTCGAGTTGAGGGGAGCCACGCTGAATCGAAACCGCGCGCGGGGCTCGTCTGGATGGTAGAACTCGCCTGATGGATGAGGAGCAACGCAGAGCGTACGCGTCCAAGACGGTCAACTCGAAGCCGCGGCCCCCGCCAGGCATGATTACATAAGACCCCTCTCATACCGTATGGTGGCTGTAATTGCAAGTGATCAAAGCTTTCGTGTGTCGGCCCGACCATAGCTCAGTTGGAAGAGCGTCAGACTGTAATTGGATGCATAGATGTGTTTGTCATCTGAATGTCCCTGGTTCGATCCCGGGTGGTCGGATTTTTTGCGTTTTTTTGCGCTTTTTTTTGCGCTTTTTTTTGCGCTTTTTTTTGCTCTTTTTTTTTGCTCTTTTTTGGTTTTTTGCTCATTGACAGACCACCGAAGAGCTTCCAACAGTGCTGTATAACATGCCCAGAACCCACATGAGTTATCGTTCTGCTGGTGAACAACAACACACGGCTCTTTCTCATCCGACCTCGTCATTCTTCTTCTCCCCTCCCCTCGCGCACCTCCCCTATCCTTCCCCGTGTGGCCGTCGTCTTCAGCGGTGTGCGAGAACGGAAACAAAGTCCCGGCCCGGCCCGCTCCCGCTTCTGAATTTGTGGTGCATCTCTGTGTGTGGGGGGGTCGGTCGGTCACCGAGCGCGGCAGACGCGAGGATTACAGCCGTGACCGTCACGAGCAAGTGAGGTACAAGAGCGAGCGATCGTCCAGGCGACCACGACAAAAGGTATGCCAGCAGGCCACGTCTTCATCCAGCTTGGACGACCACCTGCCGCCGTCCTCCGGGGACGGCCAGGACCGCGTACCGTCCGCTCACGTTCCAACTCGTCCTCTCCCCGTCGACGAGGATCGCCACCGAGTTTTGCCCTTCGCTCACTTTGTCCAGCGGGATGCCCACCTTGCCCGTCGTCCCCGCCGGCGTGTCCACGGCCAACGTCATCGCCGTCTCTCCCTTTCGCTCGGCGTGCCCCGGCTTCGTCCCGGTCAACGTCCAACTGGCACCGAACCACCCGAGAGACGTCGAGAATCCACCCTGCACCTGGGTGAGGTTGGAAGGGTGTGGGAAGAGAGACCACGTCTGGCCGGAGGGCGACACGGGCTGGAGGCCGAGGACGTAGAAGAGGAGGGCGGACGTCGGCGCGCTCGACCAGCCGTGCGAGTGCGAGACATAGGACGGCTTTGCCCAGGCAAGAAATCACATCGCAATGGTCAGATTCTGGTTCCCGTGCATCCACGGTCACAGAGAGCGAACGGGTACGACGTACATCGTATCCGTATCCGTACTGGCTCCGATACCCGATGCTCCCGTTCGCTTGATATCCTTCGAGAAGAGTGGAACGGACGCTCAGGTTGGTCGACAACATGTAACCCCACGAACGTCTCATGAGCTCGATAGCGCGGTCGTCTTGATCCGCTTCGAAGTGGCCGTTCAGCTGCCGTCGACGAGTCGGGGCAAGGGCAAGGAAGGAAGGAAGGAAAGCCGCGTCAGTCAGTCCCTCGATCGGCGCAGCGACGAGGATCAGCCCGATCCAATTCACCTCCATTCCTTCCACGAACGGAGCGATCGTATCAGGCAGCTCGGGCGGAACCGCACCGAGCGAATTCCAGTTAGCCTCCAGACCCTCGCTGATCTTGCCATCCTCGTCCAGTTTCCGCCCGTCAGGTCGTACCAAAGCGCCAGGCTGTTACCGTCTTCAGGATGGATGAGGGCGCCTCGAGCCGTGTCGTTATCGTGGTACATCCCTTTCCCTTCGTCCCACAACACCGCGTTGAACGCGTTCCGAAGAGAAGAAGCGCGCGAGGTCCAACTGGAAGAGAGCGCCGAGTCGTTGGCGACGGTCGAGGCGAGCGAGGCCGAATTGAGTAACACCTTGTAGAGCAGCGCGTGGGCTTCGGCGTTATGACCACCTTGGCCTTGCCGAGCCCAGTCGCGAAGACCCGTCACGTCCATGAGCGCCGTCGAGTCGACCTTGGACAGGAGATAGTCCACGGCGCGAGTGTAGTTTGACCAGTGGTACATGAGCCAGGAAGCGTCCGACGTGAACTGGTAGTAGTTGTAGCAACCTTTGCGGTTCGATGGAGACCAAGTCAAGGTCAAGAACGCTCGCGCTCTCGTAGACAAGCGCTGGATAACCCTCACCGATGAGAGTCCAGGAATGGCTTTTTAAAGACGAGGGAAGCAAAACACCAGGGCTATTAGTCGTGTTTTGAATATGTTTGGCACGGCCCTCGTACTCACTATGTATCACTTCCTTGTTGTAAGACTACCACCGTAACAAGGCGGATGGAAAACGATAACGCCACACGCCGTCAGCGCCTCGACGCTCCAGCCAAATACCTGTCTGAAAGGAAGGAAAAGAGCGCTTACGTGGAGGCCCCGCTTCTGGAAAACTACCATCGGCATTCATGTAGGCGAACATGGTGGAGAGGGCGTTGCGCACGGGCGTCAAGTCGCCGAAAGAGACAAAGGCGGTTGGGACGGCTATGCCCATGTCGCCTAGACGGCGAAATGCCGGAGAAGGAATCAATGTAAGGTGCACACGACAAGTCAAAAGCATGGGCACGGGAAGAAGCCGGGCAAGATAACGAGCTTACCTGGCCAGACGGCTCTGTCCCTCTTCGCGCCGTCGACGATGATAGGCGTCGAGGTACCAAGTGTGGCGTTGTTGGCCCACCCTAGGAGAGCCACGAGTAGCCGTGTCATCATCAGTAGCCAATTAGGGAATAGTTGTCAACGCAGACGAATAAGGGAGTCACCAGGCTTCTTAACGATGGGGATTCGTCGTCCGGTATTGACGGGCACGACGTTCGTCTATCCGAGTCATACGAAAAAGACGACAGACTGGGTAAGTGATGAGCGACCAATAAGTATAATTGCAAGACACGGGCACTCGCCTGGACGGTATAGGCTCCGGCCCACCAAGCCTTGGTGAGCACCTCGTCTTCGGGCGCCCAGAAGTAGCCTCCGTAACGACTCAGATCGTCCGTTTGGGGCATAAAGTCAAGCGCTACGCTAACATTCGCCAACACCACCTGAGCAGCCGCATCACGGGACCGAGAAGCGCCCTTGGAGCCCAACGAAGTGTTTGCGGTCGAAGGCATGGAGATGATAAGGTAGCGAAACCCGCCTCGAAGACGCTCCTCCGGCATCGTGTACCGAGAGGGTTCCGAGGAGTTGCTGAGCATTGCAGGAAGGGAAATAGGAAGATAGCCGTCGTAGTCCATGGTGTAAACACCGAGAGTGGAGTCGTCGGAAAGAGAGGGTGAGATGAACAAAGGCGATTCTGTAAAGGTCATCCGGAGCGTGGCATTCGAAGAAGGAGGCGACACGAAGTCGAAGGATACCGAGCCGCCGACCTATGAGCGAAAAGAGTAGAGGGAGAGCAGGTCCGGTGATTTGTCCTGAGCAGAGAAATTCATTTCATCGTAGACGGTCTTTTCCTGGACGTAGCGACCGCCGCTACTTACCTCGGTTCCAAAGTCGAGCACCATCCATCCGCCGTCTCCGAGGATCGCCCCGTCACGGATGTCCTTCGACAACAAACCTGGTGCGTTCCGTACGTTCCCGTGCGTCTCCTTGACGTCGTGAGGGTACAATGTCCGCGACTTGGGGGAGATGTTGTAAGCATCCCAGGGGCCGCTCGGTGGTCCTGTCGAGCCGGCGGTGGCTCCAAGAAGGATGAAGAAGAGCAAGAAAAAAACTGGCCCGACGAGCTTTCGCATCTTTCCGTGATTGGCTAGCTTTCGCTCGCTCCATTCCTGGGCCTTCTCTCCGTATCTATAAGGCCGTGGGCGCCGGGCCACATCAGGCCGAGCAGTCGACTCGTCAGTTGAAAATATTGCACTCTCGGAATCCGGACCGACCGACGTTCGTGTGTGGAGACGGAGGCAGAGAGCAGGGCGGGGTCGGCTTGAGCGGCAGATCCAACGCCGCAGCACCGACGCTTGCCGCAGTTTTCGGGACGGACGTGCGGATAGTCGATCTTCGCAGCCTTCGAACGAGCAACAATCCAGACTTCCACAAACGGCCGCCTCGAACATGGGCAAGTCTCAATTTAGAAGGAAGACCCGCTCGGCGAGGCACAACCCCCTCTCTCGGCCTTCTATCGCCGTAGACGTGGGCGGCTCCTCCCCCTCCGCAACAAACGAGGCGCTGCTGCCCGTGCTGGAGAAGCTGAGCGCGGTGTCGGCGGGCGACCGGACGTGGGCATGCGCCGCGGTGAACAACCTGATCGCTTCGGACAAGGCAACGAGGCGCTTGCTGCTTGGCAAAGGCGTTGTCGGCCTGCTCATCCAGCGATTGGCGGACACGGAATGGGAGACTCGCGTCGAGGCCTCCGGAGCGCTGAGGTGGGTAGTTGCCGAGGCACGCCCTGAGCCAGAGGAAAAGTCGAACTGACGTCCCGATCTGTGCGCGTCACAACAGAAATCTCTGCATCGATGGAGGTTATGATGTCCGTGGAGAGATGTTCAACAAGAACATCCTTGCTCCGTTATTTGTCCAAATGGATTATGTGAGCGCGCGTTCTCTTTTGCTCCCAGTAGGTACCAGGCTCATTTCCCGGTTCCGTCTTTCAGATCTCTTCCAATATGTCCTCTTCACAATCTCCCGCTTCCACCTGTGAGCCTAAAGCTCAAGGGGACGGAACAACCGAAAAGAATAGGAAAGCTCTCCGTAAGGAACGTCAGGCGGCGGAGGCGGCGGCTACGGGCAAGAGCGGGGGCGGCGTTTCTGTGGACGGCGAGGCAGAGACGCAGCGGAAACTCATGCTTGAGTTTGCAGAGAACGTGGTCACGATTCTTTGGTGTCTTGCGTGAGTAGGTTCTTCCTTCGGTTGTCTCCCAAACCGCTGACTGACAACTTTGGCTGAACAACATTGCAGGGAGACGTCGTCGAAAATTATGCAGGGCCTAAATGCTAGAGTATCCGAGCTGCTTCCCTTCCTGATGGGCTTTATCCAGCTCGCCGCTTCGGCGACGCTGGATCCGTCCAGTGAAGAAACACAGATGCGTCAGAAAGTGAAGAAAGGCACACGAGAAGAGTGCGTCACCGTGGACGACGTGGGTTTGGCTTGTGGTGAGTCAGGCTTTGGAGAGAGATAGCTCCCTTCGGAATCCGGATCAATAACAATCTTTCCCGTTTTCTGTATTGTCCATGAATCGTAGCACACACTCTCTATACGCTCACGGACGAGAATGCGCCGCTTTCTGCCGCACTCGCCTCGAATGAGGCCTTCCTCAGCATTCTCTCCCGCATCGTCTCGACTGCATCAATCACCGACCCCGCCTCGTTCCCGCATCCTTCGGCTGGCGCTCTCCTTGCTGTCCTCGCGTGCGGAATTCTCCGCAACCTGGCAGGGACGCAACTTCCCGATTCCGTCCATGTACAGCTGGACGTGCCGGGCGGAACAACGGTCGCCTTCGAGGCGTTCGAGGATCGAGCCGTCATTCCCTTACTGGTGGGCTTGGTGTCTCGCACGAACCTCGAGTCTGTGGCCACTCGGGTCGAGTCAATATCTCGAAGGACCCACGAGAAGGACGTTCCTGCGGAGGAGAAGGAGAAAATCCGACAGGAGGCGCGAGCGCGAGGAGAGGACGAGACCAGCCTCACCGCCGTGCAGCTCGCCCTTGAAATCTTGGGGAGCATCTGCGGAGAGACGGGAGACGGTGATGAATGGGAAGAGGCTGAGAACGCAGACGAGGAGGACGACCCGATGGATGCCCTTGTGGACGATGCTTCCGACGCAGACGGCAAGGAGGACGACATGGGAGCGGAAGGAGACGGGGCCAAAGGTGGTAAGGCCACTTCGCTCTCCCCGCGACTGGCTAGGCTCTTTGGCGAACTAGGGCTACCGGAACGGCTAGTTTCTCTTGCGAGGCCCACGACCGCCTCATTCCCATCCGTCTCTGGTGCGCCAACGTCTCAACAGTCGGCTGGCAATCCTTTCCCGGCCGCCAATGGCAAGACGGGTGCCTCTCCGATCGAAGACTTAGGCGGTCGTCTGCGTGTCGTCCACCTGCGCGCCCTGTCCGCCCTGTCGAACCTCGTCCTCTCCATCTCCTATGCATTGCCCTCTCCATCCTCCGGCCCGTCCGAAGCTGAGATAGCCTCTTGGCGGGAGTACGTTGCCAGCGTCCGTCCTATCGTACAAGGCGTGTGGGACGCATTGTATGGGATCGCTACGAGCGTGGCGACCATCGACACTGTCGTCAGGCACCGCACCGCTGCGAACCAGCAGGGCCGGGGTCCGCGAGAGGAGGACGGCGAGTCGGAGGGACACGACGGAAGGGAAATGGTTGAAAGCGCCGTCGCCGGTCTCTGGGGTGTTACCAAGATGACCCAAGGGGACCTGATGCTCACTCCCCAGCACGTTCCTTCCCTGGTCGCCGCCTATCGTTCCGCCGTCACCGACTCTATGCGCGTCAAGTGCATCGGCGTCTTGAGTTGCCTCGCCCAGCGGCCGAACGCGATCGAGGACAACCGGGTGGGTCATGTGTTCTCGCGGATGAAGTGTTTGGAAATGGTCTCTGACGCCGCCATTCCCCCCGCAAACTGACAGACGATCGGTAACTTCCTCATGCACGTCATCCTGTCCCTACCGTCTCACCCATCCATCCCTCCCAATCCGGCCACTCCGGCGTCTGGCTTCGCGCCCTTTGAGCCGCGAACGACACCAGAGGCGCTTGTGGCCGCGCTCAATGGCGTGTTCGACGTATACGCCGATGAGGAAGCTCCGTACGATGGGCCGGTCTTCAGACAAGGCGGGTTTACGGCTGTTTTGGAAGGAGCGCAAAAGGCCGTTAAGCAGATGGTGAGCGGGCGTGTGTCTGGGTTCGCAAGGCTTGTCTCGGCCGAGTGTTCATGTCCCGTCTCCCCTCTGACCCGACCCGACCCTTGCACCACCGTCCCCCAAAAGGCTCGCCGTATAGACCGCCGCAAGTTCCCGTCTTTGCGCGTCTCCGCGGACGAGGCCATCGATAACCTCGTGGCCTTTGTGCGATACCGGAAGCAGGTCGAGAGGGGTTGAGTCCGTCAAGATTTGATGGGCACACTGCCCTCCCCTCTCCTTTTCCTTTTCTTTTCTTTTCCGTCTTGCACTGGAGTCAGCTAGCTCCGCATTAACACGTGGTGCAATGGCTAATGGCGCGAGGAAAATGTCCCGCTCCTCAGTGTGAAGGAGACCATCCGGTGTGAAGCGGTGATACATACATGCATGTGTGGTCCAGTCGCCGGAACGTCTAGCCCTGAGTGTCTAGCCTAACGATGTCTACATCAGGACGTGCGCCTTTTTCACGCGTACACGCCAAGCCTGTCAAAGTCCGGTGCCCAAGCTCCCATGCCGTTGTAGATGACCAACGTGTTGTTCTTGCTCGAAGGCTCGAACCCGGACAACGAAGCTTTGTAGTTGTGCGTCACGTTGCTCCATGATTGACCCTTGTTTGTGCCGGTGAGCGCGCAGCCAGGAAGAGAAGAGAGGGTGAAGACCACGTGCGGGTTGACGTCAGCTCAGCCCGGTCGCGCTCCGACGAATCGAAGGAGTCAGCTGTTGTCCAGGTCGCCATCTGAATCTCGGGTGCGACGCGGCGTTTGCGCCGACTCACGCTGAGAGGAAAGTTGACTTTCTGAGCGTCCCCTCCATTGACGGACACGAAAGCGTCTCGTGAGTTGATGCCCGTTGAAGTCTGGAAGGAGACGTCGGCGCTGCTCGGAGGGGGAACCCATCACGACGGCGCAAACGGCGCACAGCGGTGAGAGATCCGCGGGACTACAGAATCATCGGCGTAAAAGAAGAACTGCCTACTTGATATAGTCAAAAGCGACGTCCTTAGCGACAAAAAAAGGAATGCGAATTAGCGCTATGAGTTAGGCATGACTCGCGGACCGAAAAGGGAATGGCTCACCATGGTCGAACCGGGTCCACTCCGGACGCCCGTTAGCGTCAGCGTCCCATTCGTGGTGGAATTCTGGCCGCTGCCGACGTAGCCAACTTTGCGACCGCCGCTGCAGGTGGAGCAGTCGACGACTCGGGCGCCGCCATCGAGGCTGCCGGATTCGGCTTCGTACCAGACGGCAGGACGGGAAGGAGGTGCGTATTCGATGTTCGAAAGGTGCAAGGCGAGGATGCCGTGTGCGTCGACGGCTGCTGTGAAGCTGATGCAGAAGTGGAAGATGGGCAAATACAGAAAAGGTCAGAATCGAAAAAATCCACTCAGTCGAGGGAGATGGGAAAAAAGGCTCACTTGGACACTCCAGAAGCCGTCTGTCCCGACCACATGTCCTTCGCGTCCGCTCTGGAAATGTTCGCGTCGCGAAAATCGATGGTGAACGCTTTCCGACTCTCATTTCTAAAGTTGAAAGCTGCGAGGACAAAGTTTGCTCCGCTCAGTTTCCCGCCCCATACGTCCTTGTCGTCCGTGTACCTCCTCAGATGGCGGGACGCCAGACCGAGCGGGTCCTGGTTCGCGGCGAGCACGGCGGGGTTGGTGAGGATGTCGATCGAATCACGGGTGAGAGCGGTCATGTTGGTCGACACCATCAGTGGGGATTTGTTGATCGCCCAAAGGGTGAACTGCGTGCGCTGCTCGGCGAGGGTAAGGCCGCCTGGGCCACCGCCTCCGCCGCCACCATTTGGGTTGTTCCCTACTTCGAGCTGGAATGTCGGCGATAGAACGTGTGCAAAAGAGGGCCGTCCAGGTTCAAAGTCAGGACGAGGACAATGATGGATAGGAAACGTCCGTTCGAACGACATTCTCTCACCAGGTCCATATCGGCAAAAGCGCCCGGCTCCACTCTAGGGGCGACGGGCACAAACTCATTCACAATTCGCAGGATGTCAACCCACGCCTTGTAGACGTCGTTGCTAAAACGGGCGAATGAAGAAAACGTGGACCTGTCAGGCGGAGGTAGGACGAACAAACCTTTCAAGAAATAAAGAAGAAAAAAGCTTCACCTCATCCTGTACGAGTTGCTCACGGCCTCGGCCCAGGTAGAGGGGTCTTGAACGCCCCACTGAATTCGGTCCACGGTCAGCACATATTTCGGATGCGATATAAAGACCCATCCAAAAAATTTCGCACGCATACCTACTTCACAGAGGGCATATGCCGTCTTTGTCGCTCCGACTTGCTTCAGTGCGTCTCTCATTGCGGTGAATCGAGGCTGGCCAGAGATGGATGGACACGGTGAGCCAATGTGATGTCGATCAGCATACCTCAGGAAAAAATGGCACGACACCCACAATGACGGACGTGTTGGGATGGTACTCGACAAACGTCTGCGGGTGCGGGAGGAGAGGGAACATGGACAGGTCTATGAGTTTTGTGGATGGAATCGTACTCCCGGATGCAAGAACGTCTCACGTTCTTCGAGGCCTGGCAGTTGTCGTACTTGAGCAGCTCGGCATTCCAGCTGTGGAACACTGTCGCATCTTGCACTTCGTAGCCTACAAAAGCAAGAAGCGAGGACGCTGAGTCCTCCAAAACCGCACACGGAGGAGGATGAGAGAGGTGGAACCCACCAAGGCTACCGATCCGGTTCTCGCACCCGTTACACAGATCGCAGCTCTTGTAACCGGCGTCGCTGTAGATGCCAAACTTGAGGCCCTTGGATTGGACGTAATCCGAGATGGGTTTGATACCGTTTGGAAAACTAACCAAGGGGGGGCGAGGTGGAAGAAGGGGTGATGAACACCGTCGGCGCCAGACCGGGAAATGAGCTACTCGACTGAGGACAGCAAGGTTCAGTCGGATGTGGCCGCTCTCACCGAGTGGCATCCCAAGTGATGGAGCCATTGGCGTCTCGCTCTGTCCCTTGCCAGCCACAATCGATTTGGAAGTACTACAGCGGGCGACAGCGACGGCGTCGGGTCAACTCGGGCAACGAGAACGAGCAGGGCCCATCTGGGGCTCACCTTGTAGCCCGACTTGTCCAGACCGGATTTGAGGAGGCCGCCAATGGCGCTATAAATCTGCGTTTCGTTCGGCGCGCAGTTCACGTCGTTGTAGGACTGCCAAGAAGACGAAGAGAAGCGTGGGCGAAAGCACCATGTGGGGAAAAAGGAGAATATAACGACGACGCTCACGTTGTACCCCATGATCGGCGTCCTGCTCAGGCCGTTGTCCAACGCCCGCACACGTTCGCAGCCAGTGAGGGCCAGGAGGGCGAGGAGGATGATGGAAAAGGAGCTAGGGAAACCATGGAAGGAGGAGGTCTTTCGACCAGTGCCTGCCGACGATCGCATCTTGTCCGACATTGGTTGATGGGGAACGACAGGTACGGTAGGTCCGTAGGAAAAGGCGATGGCCTGTCCGAGCGGACGAGCGTTTATATGTGACAAGTCATGTTGGCCTGCGTCTTCGTCCCGACGAGACGAAGAAGGCGGTCGGTCGGACGAGCAAGCAAGCAGATAAGCGAGGATATGGATGGGGTGGAGGACAGTGGGATGGCGTCAGAGATGGCCGAGATGGTGGCTCGGCCATCTCACCGTCTCGGTCATCTCTGACGAACCAACCAACCGGTCCGGGGCCCCGCGGAGAGTCAGCTCTCTTTTCACCGCTCTCTCTCTCAACCAAGCAAGACAAGACAAGACAAGACGTAGACGAAGACGAAGGTGGAGCCAGCCTCGCCGGCCCCGGCTCTTGCTTGCCTTGCCGTGTCTGCCTAGCGGTGCAGAGGTGTGACCGGCGGGCGGAAGCGGGAGAAGGATAACGATGGTGAGCGAGGTGAAGTGTCGAAAGCGATCCGAAGCCGTTGACGGTCAATATTCTTTCTCGACCTGCCTCTCTCCTTCCACAAGAGCGAGGACGAGAGTGGCATCCACTAAGCGGCTAGAACAAGTTGACCGTCCATCCATATACAGTATCAAGTCGCTTCCCGACGTCGGCCACATCTCATCCTTCCCGTCGTCGTCGCCGTCGTCTATCGTCAATCCACGCACAGCCATCTTGAGATTGTTCCGCCTCGCATCGTGGCCTTCTCCTTCGCTCTCTAGCCGTCCAGCTCGCTCCCGGGTCCTTGACGTGTGTCTTCCGGTGGGCGCTGAGCTAAGCGCACCTTGGAGCTGAAAAAGCCTGCGAGCGGTCCCTCGAGTGCGCCCTGCGTGCCTTCCCGCCCTCGCATGTAAGTACTGTTGGGCTGAATTCGTCCGACGCCGTTGGCCCTTCCGATGAGTGCCAATGCCGCCGACGCCCGGCGGTGGCGTTTTTGAGGCCGTCGCAGTGCACGCGGTGCTTGGCGTGCTGTCGTCATATTTAAGCCCTTGGCCTCCGTTAGGTACGCTCGAGGGGAGACAGACGTCCGTGCGGGCTTGAATCGAATCAATCGTAGGCGTAGGCGTATGCCAGTGTCTCGAAGCGCATGGTCCTTTTGAACTAGCAGGCGGCCGACGACGTATAAGGACTTGACCGCCTCAGCCATGTATCATCCTTTTCTCTCCTTCCCCATCCCCTTCACACCTCCTACCCCATCCCACACACCATGCCCGAAACAACGGAAAAGATCCACCAGTATTACCACCCTACCAACCCGGATTCCACGGAAGCCGACGCTCCCACCTACGTTCCCCCTCAGGAAGCAGCGCCCGCCAGCGCGCCGACCCAACAGCCCGCCCCAGCGGCTCAGTACGCTCAGCCCCCCGCTCAGCAAGGACAACAGGCCTTCATGCCTAACCAGCAGCACCAAGTTCCCGGCATGCAAGCCCCACCGGGACAAGGCGTGGACCCGACCGTGCAGCAGGGCCAAAACTTCCAAGCGATGCGTGCGTGCCAGTTAGCACAGCCCCTGTGAATTCCGTTTTCGACGACCTTTAATCCGACGTAACTGCTTCTTCCTTTTTTCTTTCACCCATAGTCATGGCGCAGTGCGCGAACGGAAACCACCAGTACAAGTAAGTCGGGCAGGAGCGTTTCTTTCTTGCCTTGGCTTGCGGGTCAGAGGGAGAACGGAAAAAAAAAAAAAAAAAAAAAAGCAGGCGGCCAACATGTGGCGTTTTCCTTTGTCTTTGTTCTCCAACAGCACGTCTTACGGCATTATCGGCATCATCGTCGCCGTCATCTGCTGCCCGTGTGGTCTCCTCGCTCTCCTGTGAGTTCGTCGTCGCTCTGCACGGCCTCGTCTTAGCGCACATGGCGAACGCTCACCCCGTCGCAACCCCTTCTTTCCCTCCAGCGTCGACCGCAAGAAGCAGTGCGCCCGCTGCGGACATCGGCTCGAGTGAACGGAGACCGCTCGACCGCCGCCTGTTCTCAATTCTCCCCGCCTTTTTCCCGACGCCTTAACGTTTGAGGTCCGCCCTTTTGACACACTACACTCTCTTCTTCCATCCCGAGTCCTGCTAGAGTATGGGGGGACGCGCACCTTCTCCCTGTTCTACAACGACGATGGCATGGCCAAGCCCTACCTACCCACCTTCCTTCCTTCCAACGATATCCGTCCCCCCCTTCTCTTCCCCTTTTCCCTGCTGTTGAATGGATGCAGATGCAGAATCTCCCCCATGGATATTTTACCCCGGCAAAAAACGCTTGTGTATCGGTCGCTCTCTTAATGAATTTGAATTTCACCAGCAATCGATTCCCCCTTTTTTCCAATACACCTCTGTCTCGAGAATTCGAAGCGACGACTCCTCTCAAGGAAAGGCCTATACATACCCCCCGGAATGCGGCGCTCTACACTCGAAAGATCGTCCAAGAGCGAAAACAGACACCACCACCACACGTTCAGAGAGCGGCGCTGGAGATGAAGAACCACTTGTCGACCGAGGCGTCGATCGGCGCGGGCGGCTGCGGGCTGTGCTGAGGCACAGAGACGACGACCGGGTCCGTGGGAGACACCTTGTGGGGGCCTTCCTGGGTGGTGTTGGTGCTGTGGAAGAGAGTCGTCGGCAGCGCCGGTCAGATCCGCGGTTCCTTCCATCAGCGCCTGCCATCCAAAACGGCAAAGTGACAACTCGGGCAACGCACAGGTTGATGTCACCAGCAGGCTGCTGGCCCTTCGTGAGGCGCCGCCAGGCCTCGTGGCACTCGAGGATCGTCTCCGTGGCGTACTTCTTGTTCTTGAACTCGCCGGAGAAGGCGAACGAGTTCTCGGGCTTGCCATCGGGGATCTGTACAGAGTGGACGGAACGGGCTCAGCCACGGCACCCGTTGCGGCAGTTCTCGAAGAAAAAAAAAAGGATGAAGTCGGCATGCCCACCTTGTAGATCCTGAACCACTCGTTCGAGGCGCGGAGGAGACCGGGGAGCATGCGCTCCACGTCCTCAATGTCGTTGAGCTTCGAGGCCATCTCAGACTTGACGTCAATGACGAAGATCTATACCGACAGACATGCGCATCCGTCAGCGTCTCTAATCCATCCCTGAGAGCTGTCACTCCCGCGACGCCGCTTCCCGCACCTTCCAGTCCAGCTCCCCCTCGTCAATCAGAGCAGCGGCACCGAGGACCTTGACCTGCTTGACCTGGCCGGTGTAACCGACGGTCTCGCCAATCTCGCAGACGTCCAGCGGGTCGTTGTCGCCCTTGGCCTTGGTTTCCGGGTGGGTCACGTTGGGGTCCTCCCAGGTCTGTTTGCGCAGGCGGGACCGCCGTTCGTGTGAGATTGGAGCCAGACACTGTGAACGCCACGGCCACTCATAGCTGACATCGCAAGACGGCGCGGACTCACCTGAGGGAAAGCGCCATAGTTCCAGATGTAGCCGTGGTGGGGGAAGCAGTTGCGCACGAAGCGCAGCTTGCCCTTCTTCGTGTCCTGCTTGATCGGGTTGAGCGCGTCCTCCTTGGAAATCTCGAGCTTGGCGTTGGTCCACCTCGGGATCTCGACGACCATGTTAAGGATGGTCTTGCTCTCGTCGGCGAAGAGCGGGATGTCGTGGAAAGCCGACAACGGCTTGCCGTCCTTCTCCAAGAACACCCGGTAGTCTTTGAGGACGTGGAAAGGAGAGAAGCGCAGAACGCACCCGTCAGCGCAACGGACCTCTCTCTAATTCGACAGGTGCACAACCCAGTGATCCCAACAAGCGAGTAGCAAGATCGACTGGCCGGCGGACGAGCACTCGACGGAGCCGCCGCTCACCGAACGTGTTGGGCGCGCCGACGACGCGAGCCTGGAACTCGGAGGAGCTGGACATCCTTGCGGCGGCGAAAGAGGCGAATTGACGGGAGGAAGCGAGGTGATGGGTATTTGCTGCGAGTCTACGGAGAGCGGCAGAGTGCATCCAAAAGGAAGAGGGGTCGTGGTCTGGGGGGGTGGTATATAAGGAGAACGTTCATTCGCTTGTTCTTCCCGTCGGGCGATCTCGCTTTCTTCGAAGGCGCCGCACTGCGGAACTCACGTGAGGCGTATGTATGTACATATTTGGCGTGCTGCGGATGTACTATACACGTATGTATACGTATACTGGCAGATAACCCGCGACCATTCACATCTCGCCCATCGTCTACGCACCATCTCTTCCCCAAAGTGAGTCTTCTCCGATCTGCCCTCGCCGCTCTGCCAACGCCTGGTATCGCTGCGCTGACCCTGCTGTTTTGCGTGCTATGTCCACTTGCACACCCGCGTCTCACACGTAGTGGACGACCTCTCCACCGGCTCGTCCGACTACGCGGCCAACAGCTGGGTCACCTGGTTCCTCTCCACCAAGGGCAACGAGTATTTTTGTGAGGTGGACGAGGACTACATTCTAGATCGGTTCAACCTTACCGGACTCAATGCAGAGGTTCAAAATTACCCACAAGCGCTCGACTTGATCACCGATGCCCTCGGTAAGTTTTCGGACTGCGTCTGACCAGCGGGGCGGACACATGCTTCGATGCCCAGGTGAAGCGTACAGGTGCTTCACAGACGGACAGCTGATCTCGCTTTCTCTCTCTTCTGCCCTCTTGTTTTTCCCAGAGGAGGATTTCATCGATGACGATAATCGAGAGCACCTCGAAGCGCAGGCGAGGTTGCTGTACGGTCTGATTCACGCCCGCTTCATCATCACCAGCCGAGGACTCGCAAAAATGGTGAGTCGCCATCCACCCTGTCCTTATGCGGCCCCTGCTCGGCTTATTCTCTGATCTCTCGTTGGTTGCTTACCTCGATCCGCAGCTGGAAAAGTACAAGCGAGCAGACTTCGGACGATGTCCGCGAGTGCTCTGCTACCAACAACCCCTCCTCCCCGTCGGCCTCTCCGATCTACCCTTCGAGAAGGCCGTCAAGCTCTACTGCCCACGGTGCGAGGATATCTACAGCCCCAAGAGCAGTCGACATGGCACCATCGACGGGGCATACTTTGGCACCAGTTTTCCGCATATGCTGGTGAGTTGACCGCCCTGGACCAGCCTTGTGATATGATTTGGATCGGTGACGTTTCCGCACGGTGTGACCTGTCGACCACGCTAGCCGTACTTGTATTTATATGCTTATGTCTCTTGCGGCTTGCTCTTCACTTCCGTCGCCGGCAGTTCATGGTCTACCCGCACGTACTACCGCCCAAGACCGTCGGCGGCGCCGGCATCGTCCCTCTACCCGGCGGATCCACAACGAATAATGGCAACGCCGCTTCCTCTGGCTCTTCCGGTCCAGGCAACCCGGCTCCAGCACCTATCGCAGGTGCCGGCGGTGCGCAGGGCGCAGGCGGGGGCGCCTTTGCGAGCGGACCTGGCGGTACGAGCAGCTATGCGACGAGCACGGCAACTGCGGCGGCAAAGGTGGAGCGGTATCGGCCGAGGGTGTTCGGTTTCCCCGTGCACGAGATCGCCAAGCTGCAGCGCTGGCAGGAAGCGCAGCGGGACGCGCAGGTGGGGAGGCTGGAGAAGGCGGAGCAAGAAGGCGGTGGGGCGACCGCATGAGGCTAGTGGGGTGCAAAACGTCGGTAGTGAGTGGGCGGCAAGCGTCTGAGCATAGTTGGAAGGTCCGTCAAGGCCTTTCGGCATGCATGGATCTTCGTCCGGCAATTGGTGCTGACTCTTAGCGCTTGCGCTTTCCTTTTGCACATTCAGGCCCGACATCCTCGCAAATTGTTCGCCCCCCCCGCTACATGTACTCTCAACTGTCTGTAATCCAACGTTTATAGCATGTAATCCGCAGAACACGACTTCGCCCATGTCTTCTTGGTTACACTAGCCCGTTTTCTAGTGCAGATGGAGACGGTGGATGAAGGCTTGGATGGTGAATTCGTGCGAATGCGCCTTGATTTCGCTGACCAGCGACTCTGTCGAACCAGCGTGAGTGGCAGTTGTGATGTGGTCGCCACAGCACGGGCGTCCGCCGAAAGCGTAATGCGAGATGCGGCGGAGGGAAACGCCTGCAAATGAAGAGGAAGCGGTAACGTACAAATGTGGTCCAGACTAGTAGCCTATATGGTCTACGTGACACCCAGTCAGTCAGCCACGAGAACACCCGCACAGTTCCCGCTGTTCCTCGCCGGTTATAGGCACAGCGAAGGCGAAGGAAGGAAGGAAGTAAGGGAGGAGGTGAGAGCTTAAGAGTCACATCGTCTCGACGACCGGAAGCAACGTCCGTCACTAGGCCAGCACGCGGTCGTACTGAACGCCCTTAACAGAACCCCCGCCGAGAGATCTCCTAACATTAGACGCAAACCCTGCTCGATCCTTCGCCAGATCCTGAGCGGCCTCTGCGAATCGAAGGAGAGATGGCCGAGCGGCTGATGAGCGAGCGGAAAGGGCGCCGAAAGACAGAGAGGACGGCGACGGGATCCCCGACACCTCGGTCCATTCCATCAGCAAAGACAAGCGCACCTTTGTTGAGGGGATCTTCCGCGTTCGGCTCCAGGAAGAGATACTGCAAACCGACCATGACCGAGCTGAGGTTGAGCACAGGCTTCCAGTCCTCGCGAAGAATGTTCAGGCACACGTTGCCCTCGAGGTCGACGTTCGGATGGTAGATCTGCGGGAGCGGCGTGGACGAGCATGAATGCACAATGATAAAGGAGAAGGCGTCAGATCTCAAGCACGCCCTCGCCCAGTCATGCCGGCTGGCAGAGCGATCATGCCGTCTCACCTTCTGCACGCACTTGACCTTCGGCGGGTCGTGCGGGTAGTTGTTGTTGATAGCAAACGTGAAACGGAATGCGCCACCCTTGTACATACCTAAGCCCGTCGAGGTGTCAGCACACATCCGTCCCACCAAGGCAATGCCTCAAACGCGTAGCTCACCCTCATCGGGCTCGATGGTGAGATTGAAGTGGAGGAGGTCTGCAGGGTCTGGGAAATCGACGTGCATGGTCTTGGGTAGGTCTAGTTCGGTAACGTCTGGAGTTGAAGAAGAAGAGGGACGCCAGAGCGATGGTCAGCGCGGCAATCTCGGAGCGAGCATCGCAGAAGGGAGTATGACCCGTTAGGTGGTGCCACCTCACCCTTCTGCACTCGCAGCTGGGCCGCGCTGGTCTTTGGCTTCTTCCTCACCGCCGCCTCCTCGTCCTTCTTCATGCTCCAGATCTAGCATATCAAACGAGGAGGGAAGAGTGTGGCGTCAGTCGACGAGAATCATGTCCCGCTGCCACGACAGGGCCGGGCGCCGCGGCAAGTTGGCCCTCACCTTGATCATCTCGCCACCGCCGTCGATGAAGGGGTGAAGGGAACGAAAAGGGGCAGGTTCGTCAAAAGGCGATCAATAGCAACTCCTGAGCTGTGGGATTAGATCGGTGAGATGGGGGCAGAGCTCGTCTAAAGGCGATCGGTAGCCTGGATGATAGTGGGATGAGATCGATATAACGGGTCCAAGGAACGCGGAGGTCCAGCGTCCCCACGAAGCGTTGCTGCGGCGTCAGCCGATCGCTCGCCTCTTCAGGACGAAAGTCGATTGCAGAGCCTCCCAGTTAGAGAATATAGATGTCATGTGACCTGTCACGTGAGAGGAAGGTGACCAGCACGAGGTCCACTGGCTCCTGTGAAGATAACCACGACGAAGTATACATCATCACCACATCGTCGTCTAACTCTCCCTATCTCGATTTTGGCATATAAACAGGACATAGAACGGCCGAGGGGTAGATTACTTAATGTCCTCTGTGCGCAACGGAGAGTGTAGAAAACGGAGGCTCTACACGCTATTTTTGGAGTGCGAATTACACAGGGTGTGCGATCGCAGAGCAAAACGGTTGACGCCATTGACTCACGAGAACGTACGGGCAATTCCTCTTCCGAGCTCGGGCACGTCGTTGAAGCCGCCGCCCTCCTTGGGGATCTGCCCGCTGGCCATACCGTGCACGAGCTCCAAGTCATTCTGCACCGTGCCTTTGGCGCTGCCCTTGCGCCTACCGTTGGCTTCACCAGCCTTGCGCCTTTGCTGCACGCCCGAACGAAGCTTGTCGAGCGCCACGACGGTGGCCTCCCAGTTGATGCAGGCGTCCGTGATCGACTTGCCGTACACAAGCCCCGACGGGCCTTGCGGCGGGATCTTCTGATTGCCCTCGACGTGGTTCGATTCGATCATGGTGCCAATGATCGAGTATGCGTGGTCGTCACCCGCCGCAAGTTGCTCGACCTGGGCAAAGAGGCGTGGACGGGGGCACACGCAGCACGATCATCAAAGATGAACATGGTTAGAAAGGGCACCAGCAATGATGTGAATTTGATCCTATCTGATCGTCCATTGGCACTCACGAGGCTGTCTACGACCTTCATCTGATTCTCGTGCTTCTTCTCGCTGTTGCCGTGGCTGCAGTCGATCATGATCCGCGGTGGCAGTCCGGCATTGGAAAGGGCGGAAGCTACCTTTTTGACGTCCTCGGGATAGTAGTTGGGGCCCGAGTTGGAGCCACGGAGGATGATGTGGCAGTTGTCGTTGCCCTGGAGGCCACCGAACGAAACGGGCAACGAACCAATGGTAAGCCAGAGGGGTATCAAGGCACACGCCTTGTTAATGGAGCGGCTCGCGGACCCACGTCAGTCTCTACGATGGCTGAGATGCCCTGCTTGGTCACGGACAGGAAGACGTGCTGGTTGGCGGCGGCGTAAATAGCATCGATGGCGACTAAAACAAAGAGAAGTATTTGTATAAAAGAGTAAGTTTCCATGCAGAAAAGGTCGACGGGAACTCACCGTTCACACTGCCGTCAGTACTGTTCTTGAATCCGATGCTCATCGAGAGACCAGACGCGAGCTCGCGGTGCACCTGGGATTCGGTGGCTAAAGAAAAGGGGAGTAAAACGCAGACAAAGACAGATCAGAAGTGAGGGCCTCACGGAACGACTCCGCAACGAAACTCACTTCGAGCGCCGATGGCACCCCAGCTGACTAGGTCCGCCGTGTACTGTGGGACACATCCATGAAGTGAACATCGGCATGAATCATCGCTGTGCCTCCATGCTCTTATCCGATAACCCTCCGATAACCTCGTAACTCAGGGCAAAGAGCTCACCTGAGGCGAAATGGTATCCAAGAATTCGCATCCGGCCGGCAGGCCCATGTTTGCGATCTCGAGAAGAAGACCGCGAGCGAGGCGGAGGCCCTTGTTGATCTGGAAGGTAGAGTCCAGGTTGGGATCTGCGCTCGAGAGAAGACAAAGAGACCAAGATTAGAAGTGTAAAGCGCACGTCGAAGGAATCGGCGGTCACGCAGGATGGACGTCCTTTACCATTGATGAGTCCCTTCCATCCGCCTCTCGTCCGCGGCTTTTCAAAGTAGACGCTGAGCGAAAGAGAGCATGTGACATGAAGTGGTCAGCTTCCAGTCATACATGCCGTTGGGCAAAGGATTCGTGCAGCTCACCGCATGAGAATGTGGAGGTCTTCGGAGGCGCTGTCGGCGTACTCCTTGAGCTTTTTAGCTGCAGTGGGAGTCGTTGTTTGAGAAGGCAAAAGCGCCATCAGCGGGCGCTCTCCATCTAACGATGGGCCGCCTTCCCCCCCACTTACCGTACGCAAGAGCGGCCCTCACGTCGTGCACAGAGCAGGGACCCACGACGACGAGCAACCGGTCGTCATCGCCTTTAATCACATCCTCGGCCGCCATCCTACCCTTGACGATAGTCTGAGCGGCCTCGAGGGTTAGAGGGTAGTCCTCGACAAGAATCTGAGGGGGAATGAGCGGCTTGATTTTTCTGATTCGGCGGTCGTCCAGCTCGCTAGGTAAATTTCGGAAGAGTGAGCGAAGAGGATCATGTCAGCGACTTCGCTCGGCAGCGTCTTCCTCCGGCTGTGGCTGGGGTGCAAGCGGTGCCGCGCTGGAAAGACTTACCTGAGAGCTATGAAAGGTTGAGGAGCAAAGAGAGGCCACACGGTGAGAGGAGGTCCGAGGAGAAAGGGGACGGAGGCGGTCAGCGGATAGAAGTAGACGTGAACGAGGCGGACGATGATGGAGGGAGAGAAGGAAGGCGCTCGCTCACCCTCTTTGAAATTTACGCCGCTGGAGGCCGTCATGTCGTCCTCCTTTCGCACTGTAATGAGATGGAGGTATGGTGGATGTGGTCCTGGAGTACGTCAGGTTGCTCGAAGTGACACGGGGTAGGCCAAGTCAAGATGGTGGTGGATGAGGAAGATCGAGTCAATGTATCAAATGCACGTGCCACGTGCGGTTGCTATCATCTGAATGTCATCCCACCAGCTGATCACATCCGAATCCGTCCAGCACGACTCGTTTTTCCTCGCTTATCTGCCTAATACCGACTGAATGCATGCGAAGGCTCACGGCCGCAAGGAATTACAGTCCTCCCTGCTCCTGACATTCATATATGCGTAGCAGCAGCAGGATGCTCGACTCCGGAACAAGCCAGCGCGGCCTGAGCCACGATCACCAACATGCAACCCTCCAGGCCCAAGTCGCCAAAACTCATCGACACCGCCTCCACCGGACGAGAAAGGATAAAGCAGTAAGAAGAAAGCGGTCTTCAACAAGATGCGAGCGTTCGCAGGGCACGCCTGCGAACGTGGTTGCCAGCTTCCGGACCGGAATAGCAATGGTGGTCGGGTCGTCCGACCGAGTTCTTTTGGCGTGAACGCTGCGGCGGCGCAAGTGGAGCGCCTCTCGATCGCGGCCGCTGACGTCGATACGTTCGTCGACGTCCCCCTTTCTTTCCCTTGATACCCTGGCAGTGGCCGCCAT